>JAGGAR010000028.1:0-54324 GCA_017657315.1 Termitomyces sp. K1Ag | reverse complement strand
TATTAGATGCATAAAAGCTTCATGTTGACAAACGAGGGTTTTCGAAGCGGATTCTTGGGGATGGAACAAGTGGTCTCAGTAAATGAATGACCGTTTGCCAAGCGTCATGGTCTTTTTCTCCTCAGGGTGGAGTGGATGATTATTGAGTCGACTGCTGTATCCACTGGTACAGAGGACAATTTTCTTTAATTTTGAAGGAGATATATGATCAGTGGAAGAAAAGCTAGGAATGTTGGTGGCGTCCACACGTATTACGAGGTCCTCCAAATTCCTTGCAGGTTCCTGTAAGAACAAGGAGCCCACGGAAAGTAAGTGCCAGCTTGTTTAGCCTCCAAGTCTTACTTGTAGTACAATGGAGGGAAGACGGAAAGTGCCTTTTTCAAAAACTTAGGATGTTCGAGTTGCAGTCACCCTCACACTGGCAGAATGAACCTGGTGATCTGGAAATTGCTCCTGCTCCATTCATCTCATCTATGCTTGCCTTCATTCTTCTAACCTTTCCCACTTTGATATCACATTCCCATTATCAATTCGACTCGACGACATCGACCTGAAGGGGATGTCACCAGATCATGGCCGCACCTTGCTTGACTTGCCCTCCCAGACCATGCGTCGAAATCCCGGACGTTGGTACATGGAGGCAGGTCATCTCCAGCTCAACAAGTTTCCGAAATTCCTTGGTCGATAGTACGGGGTTGTGAATGCCCACAGTTCCGGAATTGTAATTCCGAACTTAAGCGTCGTAAGTCAGGCATGGTCGCGATATGGGTCAGAACATCGTGTAAAATAGGAATATTTCCAAAATCCAATGCTCATGATTTGAAGGCCGTAGAAAGAGTGACAAAGAATTAGCATAATACTGTCTAGCAGATCATGTCACACAAACCAGTCGAAATCTCTCTGAGAGCTGTACAGTGGACACATAAGCTAATACAGCTGCCAAGTTATTCCACTCAGGTGCTTCTATGTCTCCAGCAAACAAGGGTAAATGCAACTCGATAGAGTGCAAATTTGGGCCCGCCACCAGTCGCACAGGTACTAGCCTGGCCATAAAACTCCAGGTCAGTATCCTAATACTGAAGATAAGGCAAAAGTGAGCCGAGAGTTGGTTGCTGCGTTAGAAGCGCCGACAGGATTGACACTGTTATCGTTGTAACCAACGAGGGAACAACAGTCCAACTGGAAAATTCATTAAAAATGCTGGGACCATACAAAAAGGCACTCACGACTACTACCAGAGTGTTCAAGAGAAGAGGATTTGGAGCGAAATGTGCTTGCCTCATTGGAGGAAGTCCACTGATCTCCATGTGTCGGTGAGCCATATTTGATTGAATGGTCCCAGAGATTCTGACTTGTCAATCAGTTTTACAACCGATCACTTCGCTTCATGCATGCTTCATGGATGCCGGCCGCAGAGATCTCAGCGGAGATCAGGCTGCTTGGGCCTCAAAAAAGAAAGTACAGGCCTAGGGTCTTTCTGAGAAGATTCTTGACTCGGAAGAGTTAGAAAAAGCTAGTAGATAATAGAAATGTATCTTGACTACTGAATATCTGAATCTTGAGGCTCGAAGCTTGAACCAGTAGTAAGACGACACGGAGTAATAAGTAACACGATGGTCTCAGACGATCATGAGGCTGAGTGTCAGAAAAGTCGAGAACGCCCAATCCGTTGGGATTAGGGGTGCACACCGTCCGTTTACGGCACACGGCCGTAGGGTTACGGCAGAAAAACGGTTACGGCAACCGTGAACCGTGCCGTGTAAGAAAATTCCAAACCCTCGACACGGTGAGATTACAGCCGTAAACGGTCATGAACCGTGTACGGTAAAGTTGAATCACAATAAGCATGCTATGGTGAGTATTTTGTTCTGAGGAGCAATAGATTGAGTAGATGAATGAGTTCACATACCTGGTGGATGAGCAGCAGCGGCCAAGTGGCATGTTGGAAGCAAGATAGCAGAAGATAGCGTGGATCGGAGTTTGAACTTGCGCTCGATGTCATGATCGCAGTACTCTATACATGTCGCAAACATGTCGCCAACGCCACAACTGGACGCGCTTGCTCTCTGGGATTGTCCTGGCTCTCAGGTATGTACCCATCACTACATATGCATGGCTTTATCTGAACATAAACCAGTATCATACACACGGCCGTAATTCACGGTTCAATACGGCACTCAACCGTCCGTAACCGTGCCATGCAAGGTTCAACTTAAACCCTTGACGGCACGATTACGGTAGCCGTTAAAACGGTCACGGTGTGCAGCCCTAGTTGGGAGATATTGCATTGCACGTGTGGTTGTGCCTGGCTGGACGTCTACGTCCATCCTACTTAGCGGATTGGGCCCTTCTGGAAAAGTCACAGGTCATGTGATGACCGTTGGCGAACCGCTCACAACAGCTCACAACCCATACAGTATCTTGGGCATATCATCTTACTGAATCTTGGGCTCCACTGCAACATATGGCTGAAATTCCTACCGCTGCTTTCACTGACTTGTGTCCTGCTACAATTTTCGAGCATTGTGGAATTGTGCATATTTGGTAGTCATTCTGATATGTACGTACTGCAGAGTTATTGTCATTTGAAGACATATGATGGGCGAAAGGTGTCACCCACGACAGGTGTTTACTGTCATGAACCATATGCTCATTATATTCGGGGTAGATCCATGCCACTATCCACACCCAGAAGAGTTGCAGATCAGCCAAAATCTATTCGTAAGAAATTCATATCACTTTACTTCTTTGACCTGGTACAGACCAGGAAGATATGTCCATCATGGAGCCTTCCGGTGCCGTACTGCATTTAAAGCGATGTTCATGTGGACAGGCAGACTTGAAATTCCTTGAGACTGCTGTTGACTGGTATGATGACGCCTCTCATTTCTGCAGGATTTCTCTGTATCGCATTCGGTTCCGTCTTGTGGATCCTGATTGGCACATTCTTTTCGAAACGTCTCCGCCTTGTCCCTGGGCCAAGGGAACATCCTTTTGTAGGGCATACTTTTCAGGTTCCAACGGTGAAGGTATGGAGGTACTTCGAGAAATTGAGCTCTCAATATGGTAAAGCAAACGCTATCACTACTGCTACCGATTTATCTTACGCGGCACTATAGGATCTATTGTCAGGTTATCACTTGCGGGTGACGACATTCTTGTTTTGAACGATCCAAGCGACGCAGAAGAGCTTGTAAGCTTTCTAATTATCGTGCCTCGTATTTCTTTCTCACTACTTGTTGATAGCTTGGCCGTCGTTCGAACAATTACTCCTCACGAAAGCCCTTGATCTATGCTGGAAAATATCAATCTCGTGACAAACGCCTCCTTTTACTACCGTATGGGCCTGAGTTGAAAAAGCAACGAGCAGCGTTCTATCAAATGCTGCAACCGCGAGGTTAGTTTGTCTGTTCTCACTGCTTGGTTGCACTTGATTAATGACCAGTTCGCTTCAGTCCTCGGATCTTATGAGCGGGTGCAAGAGCTCGAGTCGATCAAATTGATGTACAATATGCTTACTTGCCCCGAAGACGTCAAAATTAACACGAAACGCTACGCGGGCTCACTCATTTTTACGCTGAGCTATGGAAAACGCCTTGGAGATGACGACAAAGATCTTCTTGCCGTTCTTGACGTCCTGGAGAATTTCATCGTCGACTGCTACCCTGGAGCTCATTTAGTAGATACCTTCCCTATCTTCGACAAGTTTCTCCCCGACTTTCTGGCACCATGGAGAGCTGAAGCAGGGAAAAAGCACGAGAATGAGATGAAGGTCGTGATGTTTCCAATTTCACCATCTGACACACACTAACCTATTTACAGCTGTATACAAGGCTGGTCCTTGAAGTCAAAAAGAAGATGGACGCGGGCCAGACCGATCTAGAATGTTTTGCTGCTCAACTCTGGCAACAACAGGAAAAATTAGATCTTGATTTAAAGACATTGTCTTATGGTATTGATCCCACTCTCAGATAGACTCTCCGCTAATGTCTACGATGCTTCTAGTCGCAGGCTCAGCCTTTGAAGCAGGGACAGGTACCACTTCGGCCTCATTTCTATGGTTCCTGATGGCGATGATTCTCTTCCCTGAAACTATGTACAAGGCCCACGCCGAATTAGATTCTATCTTGGGTGCTGATGGCGAAACGATTCCAACATTCGAGCATCTTGATCAACTTCCGTATTGCGTGGCATTGACGAAGGAAGTTTTTCGGTGGATGCCTGCTGCACCTGCTGGTTTTCCGCACTACTCCGATGCCGAAGACGAGTACAAGGGGTACACGGTGAGTGATTCTAACATGAAGTAGTATTGTGACTAATTTCGATGTATCAGATCAAAGCAAATACGATGGTCATTCCATGTATATGGTCAATGCAGGTGCGCTTCTGAATATCCTTAGCACGCTCGAAGTCAATGTGAACATAACAGCACAACGAGAAATTCTTTCCCAACCCTCTCATTTTCGACCCGGACCGGTTCCTTCAATCCAAAGTGTCATTGTCAAGTGAAGTCTTCACAGAAGGACATTTTGCCTTCGGTTTTGGACGAAGGTATACTCCATCCTCTCACGCGATGATACTCCAAGGCCATTGCTAATCCAAACTAATAGAATCTGTCCGGGGAGATACCTTGGCTCCAAATCTGTGTGGATAGGAATAACTCGTCTACTTTGGGCATTCAACATTGGACCTGGCCTAGATGATGCCGGGAATTGTATTCCTGTTGACCCTTATCACTGCACATCTGGAATTAATTCGTACGCCATTCATTCTGGGTGGTGATTTTAAAGACTGATCACAAAACAGAGAGCCATATCCTTTTCCTGTCAGCATCACCCCTCGTTCAGAAGCTCGTGCTAAAACCATCCGAAGTACCTGGGCAAATGCGCAGTGATAGCCCCGTCATTGTGAATATTGTATCGTTGAATCTAAGCTATTTCAACATTTGACGGTCATCGAGGAATTCACAAAGATATGAACAACGTCTTTTGCGACCCGAAAGCATTTGTGCATGGTTCCAAGAAGAGATAGCGGTAAGAACAGATCAAAGTCATACGGCACTGTTTGAAGTCAGGTTTGATAACGCACGTCTCTTCGAGGATGACAATGATCCGCCTGCTCGGTGTTGCCACCGGGTACAGTGATTCCTCACGTAAGGATTGGCGATGAGTTCGTGAATTTAGGTTATCGGCCAATCAGAAAGATGATACAAAGAGAGCCACGCGTCGTCCGTCCAGAATGTACTCTGGGAAATGGGCACCGCCCTTCCCAAGTCGGCGAGATATAAAGGAATATCATCGAAACCGACATTACAGATATTCCATTGAGCGGGTGAAGAGAAGATGTAAACCAACGTGCCCTCCAAATTGAGGCGCCGCCCGTGTGAATATGTACATAGGGATCACCAGTTCAGTGGTTGTTGTTCATTCCATTGTCAGTTAAACATCTAAGTAAAAATAATTTCATTTTGACTCTGTTGAAACTCGACTCTGAAAAGACCTGGAGATGTTCGTGATAGATTTACAAGTCGACCAGATAGTGACGTGACCGTGGCTGTGGTTCTTTGAACCTTGATACTTTACCACCACCTCTGCCAATATAAAAGTCTAGCGAAGAATGCGCACGACAATCAACATGTGGCCAGGATGTTCCCTACTCGAAGGAGTGACAATTAATTATAAGCAATGAACTGCATGGAGCGGCTCGACCTACGCACGTCCTACCCAGGAGAATCAGTTGAGAAAAGGTCTACCGGAAATGAATTATGAAGAACGCGACAAAGACACTGGAGAGAAACTAAGGCACCTATGAGTGATATATTGAAAACAACTCACCCAAGTGGTTCCTTTCTTCTAACAGGAACTCATAACGCAGAAATTCAGACCAATCTATATGGTGATATTCATCGTAGAGTGAGGTCATTACAATGCGCGGATCATTGGTGGTCTGTTCCAAACGGGTTCGATACTCAGAAAGCAGAAAATCATTGCAGTGGCAAACCACAATTTCCATGACCTGAAGCGTCTTTGACTGGGAGATGAATGCTATCTGAGAGAGATCCAATACTTCGAGGGTTGGCAGAATAAATCGGAAACTCCGACAGTGCGATGATAGGATGAAATCCTTGATTTCAGAGTCTCGCATATGGGAAGACGCACTGGTGAACTTCTGAATGCGAGGCCGATGCTTCAAATCGTTGATGCGGAACGAACCGTGTACCGGACCCATCGTGAGTGACTTCAAACTTGTAGGAATAGCGTCTTCGATATAACACCACAGGTTTTGATCCAGGTAAAGGAGGTACAAAGATTCGAGGTTGGTAGAGGCATTGAGAATAGATGCTACAGTGGCGATAGGCCAAGACGAAGAACCATATCCGAGATCGCTACGAAAAACACGGATGGCTCCAATCCAAAGATGGAAGATGCGGTGATAGTGTGGATGCAATCCCTCTGAAGTATCAAGCGCGGTATGGAACTTGGCGATCTGCTCTGAATGCGACAAAGTGACAGATCGATAGAGCAAGGGAACGATCCAGTCATGACTTGTTTTGCAGACCAGGAGAAGAGGGACTAGGGCGGAGGGTTCGCGATCGGTACAAGCAGCATAAAATACTGTGAAAGAAAGTCATACTACAAGTTAGCCTACCATGATGAAATGTGCTGAACGGTCCACTGAACTCTGCTCAAATGAATTGAATAATAAACAAGGAACAGGGAAAGACTATACTCACTGTCTGCAGTATTTCGGGTGGCAATCTCGTCCAAGCCATCTTTGCCTTGAATTTCAAGCGACTGTGACGATGGGTGAGGGTAGTAGGATAGAGTGATCTATTCACCCCGTAGTCAACTCAAAAAAACGGTCACGGTGTGCTGCCGATGACATCAAGCGCCGTGATGACTAAGCAGCAGTTAGCAAGTCCAACCTCTTGTCAAGCTTGTCGATTGTCAAGTTATATTCTTCAGGGCTCCTCGCTCGGTCGAACCACAGCATACTTTCTTTGTCATATTCGACTAACCTCAATCTATTGCAATCTTTCTGCCTGGGTTTGATTTAATTGGACTTTCGGACAAGGGAGTTTGACATGATACAAATATGTCGAGCAGAGGACGGACACGTTTTTCAGGCAAGTGTTGTATCCTGTCGCGCGTTGACGAATATGCTCAATAATACTAGATTAATGCAACTCTGCGTGACATTGAACGGTAAATCCTTCGTTTGTTAGCTCGCGACGATCTAAACGCTCGATGACCGTAGGACGGGCGACCTTGAGCTGTTTCTACAACATGAGACGGGAATTGAAAAGGACGCAATTTTATCGTATCTGTCAGATGGACGACGTTTGACTAATAATAATCTCCGCGAACTCGCTGGTGCGCAAGACCAAGTCTGAATTCCCTTTATTTCGTCCCAAGCGTGCAATTGACAACTCGTTCAATCTAGGCCATATTCGTCTTTAATAAAAACTATCTTGACTATGATCTCGAGGATGTACTGCAGGACCTTCGTGTAGAGACGCAGTTACAACCACCGGTAGAAGGTACGCTCTTCGACAATGATCTGTGCGCTCTTCTGAGGATATAGCAGATGATGTCGGGGCCACACCACCAATACGACCATCCCAACTCGCTGCTTCATATCTTCGTGCGGCTCAGATCCACCACGACCACATTAATAACATCGTTCTCTCGCTGCATTACCAGCATGAAGCTATCCGAATAGCATCGGCTAATCTTGATCATAACGTCCTTGCCATCGTAGATACATTTGAGGGCATCTCCGCTGGGTCTAGACGAGAGTTGGACAAGCAGGCTATACTGCTTGCTGGAGTCGCGTCTGATCTCGACCTAATTAGCCGTGTTCGTATACACAGCGATTTCCTTTCTCCCGCAGTTCGGAAGGCGATCGAAGCTGGAGAGAAGTCACGTACACTTGGTGACTACGTCTCAAATGTCAAGATGAAGCAAGTTGCAGATACTTGTGCTCGTACACATGGTCGGTTAAGACTTTCTCTTGGAGGACAAAAACTGAAATTGAAGTAGAGGATCTTCGGCTGAGATTTAATCAAGCAGAAGTAGCCATAAAAGATTTGACGGAAGGGACGAATGATGTTCGAATAGCTGTGGCAACTAAAAAGTGAGAGGATCCAGTTGTCTATCTAGTCACTATCAATTCGACATCTTCAAGGTCAATCGATGACGCAGAAGCGTGTCTTCGACGATCACGGGAACATTTTGACCAAATTGCTAGCTGTGTTTCAATATTGGACGGTGCGTGCTTGGATTGCGAGTTTCGTTCTCTTTTTTCTGATTTCAGAATAGGGCCCGTAACGGATTCAGACAGATTCCTTCATGGTAAACACACCAGACTACCTCCGTATTGTGCCTCAACGTGTTCCAGATCTTCGTCATTATGATTTTGCCCATCGAGAAGAAGTCCAGTTCATTGCAGACACCAAGGTACCCATCTTTTCTTTATCAATATCCAAAACCTTTCATTTACCCCATAGTCTAGAACGCTTTCACTCGTCATTGCATCTTTGCGCTACGACAAATCAGCGCCCTCAATAACAACATGGTACAGATTCCTCCGACACTAACAGCCCTGCAGACTAGTTTCAGGGGCAAGAACAGTTTCTCTCATATCCAGCGGCTGCACAACATGTTATATGCGTACGGTGCCACGGTGATTGAAATTGTCCGAAGAAAAGAATTTTGTGAGCCTCGATAGTTAGGCAATTGCCCTATATGACAAGTGACCCCTCATCGACAGCTCAATTCTTCTACCAACGAGCCCAAAGCATCCTTGAGGTCATGGCAAAACTATCGTATGTACCTTTTCCTTTCCGAAGATATCGTAACTGGACCATTATATGCAGTGCTTCTGAACGAAAACGACGTCAGATTTACCGAGGGGAACTCCATGGACAGTTGCCTTTTGAGACACGTGGTATGGATGACCCTGTTCCCACTATCGATTTCTCCCCGTCCGGCAATCTAGATTCATCCTATTCTCTACAGCGAGAAGACGTCAATGGTAACAGGAATAGTGCCTGCCCCTGTGAGCATTATTGACTCGAGGAAACTCCAGGTCTTCTCCGAGTCTTCGATGACCTTGCTCAGTATGCTCAAACGAGCAGCGACGCTGCCGCACTCAGAGATGTGCGGGAATGCCGCGTTGCACTGGACAAACTCATTGCGAAGATGGATGGTCTGGAGGCAGGGTTTGACCGCATTGCTGAGCGTTCGTGTGAGTCAAAGTATGAAAATCGTTAAGACTGCCTTCGCTAATCGAAAGAATATTATCATTTCAGTGCTTTCCGCTTCCCGGATATTGGTTTCTCGGCGTCGATGTGAGTTACTGTGCTCCCATTTCCCGTCTGATAGGCTGATCATCCGCTAGCCGTCGAAGCGGATCAACAGGTCTATCAGGATGTAGTTGACCAGCTCCAAGCTGCTCAGGACCTCAATACACATCGAGAAGCAGCGTTTCAGGAGGAGCGTCGAACACTGCAGTATGATATTCAGAAGTTGAAGGCTCAACTACAAGAGACTACTTCTACATACTCGGCAGAACAAGAGCGTTCGGACCGTCTGGAGCGCGAGCTCCACCAAGTCAAAGCTCAAATGGAGGCTGAAACTACTTCTCGGCGAATTGTGGAGCAGCGCAACGCAGAACTGCAAGTTGATGTTGAGAAGCTACACACAGAGCTGGCTCAGGCTTTGGCAGATGCAACTGATCAGTCACGCGTTGCGGAGAACCTGCGCCAAGAGCTGTCCCAGGTGCACGCCGATTTCGAGGACGTCAAGGCGCTCGAGGCCCGGAACGCAGAGAAGGTCAATAATCTACTTGAGGAACAGGCTGCCAATCTGCAGAAGCTTGAAGACGCTCGTGCTCGTGGAGAGGACCTGGAGGCACAGATTCAGTCGCTTCGGGCAGAGAGCGAAGATGTTCATACCGCTCTCAAAGACTCTCAGGAGGAAAAAGAACGTCTCCTTCGTGCGCAAGCCTCTGAACACGAGCGTATCATGCGGGATCATCTTGCCGAGGCCGATGGGGACCGCGCCGTTCTGGAGCGGCAGTTTTTCGAACTGAAAGCTGTCCAGGAGCACACTGATAGTCAACTGAAGGACCTCCGCGCCGATTTGGAGATCGCAAATTCCGACGCTGTTGGCCTTCGAGAGGAGCTCCAGCGTGTCGAGCACGAACTTCGGGAAGCTCGTCATGTTGAGCGGCTTTTACGCGACGACCTTAAAGCAGGGCGAGCTTCTCAGTCTGACTTCGAACAACGTCTTGAGGAAGGTAATCGATTGATTGCACAAATTTTGGACGTCGCGATCAGCTTCCGTAACTCACACGTCAAGGCCCTACTCTCCGCACAACTCATGGTTGCTCATCCTTCGACTTCCAAGCAATCAGCGAACCTTGCTGATTCCATGTTCTCTAACGGCATGCGTCATAGTATCATTGGACAACCTGATGAGCCCTCCCCCATCGATCCTTCCGACCCCTCATCCGCGCTCGAGTTACTGCGGGCATTTGATCACGATCATTTTCTAGAAGCTATTGCGAAAGCTGGCTCAACCATCCGCAAGTGGCAGAAGCAGTGCAAAGAATACAGAGAACGAGCAAAGGGCAAGATATCTTTTCGAAACTTTGCAAAGGGTGACTTGGCGCTGTTCCTTCCAACACGGAACTCGGTTTCCAAACCCTGGGCCGCATTCAATGGTGTGTCTTTTTTTTTTTATCAAAAGTGACCGAGATCCGAGGTTTACCCACTTCCTTCTGACAGTGTCTTTCCCGCATTACTTCCTTCAGGCAACTGGGCATCTAGCTGAACAGCTGAAGACTCGAGAATGGATTGTAGCAAGAATAACTTCAATAACAGAGCGCGTCGTGGACCCTCAGGTTGGTTGACGTCTAATAGTTGTCTAATATCAGAATCTGACTTGAAGATTTAACTATGAAAGGACCCGAACAGTAACCCATATGGGTTGGGCGAAGGTGTCAAGTACTATATGCTCGAGGTCGAAGACTGGACGCAACCCAGCCACAACAAAAGAAGAGTATCTTCTAGAAAAGTGCTAAGTGACATTGAACCGAAGGAAGCTGTCGTTTCGAGCAGCCCTCCGGCACTCCCTCCCGGTCCACCCGAGACTGAGGTTGAAGAATCATTCCTGGTCACGCACCCTCCCAATTCAGCATTTTTCCCTGTCAGAACTCGTGCAAACTCCTCACCAACCGCGCGACCTTCCTCCTTATCTCGGCTTCTTGCTCAAGCGGCGCCAGAAAGCCAATTGGAGCCCGTGCCACAATCTCCGAAAAGAACACCATCCCCAACGCCACCACCGCTGGATCCTTCACCAAGCCAACAGGTAGGGTCACTTCCGCAGTACCTTCCTAACGCCCCATCCCCACTACGGCCCGGTTCTCGAGCGTCCCGTTTGTCCGCAACATCGAAATTCTCAAGCCGTCTGCCTACATTAGGAAATATTGGTGCCTCCTCGTCAATGTCGAAGGCAGCCCCCACGACAGCACTATCTGAGCCGCCTGTATTGTCGTCCTCTCCGACGTCCGGTTCACTTGATGGAAATCCTTTTGGTCTTACTGCCACCCCGTCTCCCGAAGGCTCCATATCCGAGGGTATGGCAAATGCGCTTCTAAATAGGCGAAGGACGACGTCATATCACATTCCCAAAGCATCTCCCCTCGCCGCCGCAAGTTCTGTCGCTCAAAATGGTATCAGGCAAACAGCGCGAACGTCTTTGACTGCGTCCAATACGCTGGCAAACTTAGCCAGTAGCTGGGGCGTCGCATTCAGGAGAAAGAAGGTCGGAACCGAAATTGAGCATGTTCCGCCCGCGACTGGAGGGCCCGCCGGTGATAACAAAGGATATCCTGATGTCCATTCTGCTTCCGAGGCTTCGGCCAGCGTGTCACTTTTGAAACGGCTCTGATGTTACTGAATGGACATTAGTTCAAGTTGTGTTCATGGTCTTGCATTCTCCATACTTAGCTTTGATGCATATATCACTATTCTTCATACTGTTACAACGCATCTTGTAAAATACATACATCGTACTATGTGTAACGACTTTGACGACGGAAGGAGGCGGGCGCCGGGGGCAGGGAGGTCACCATTGATTCCGGCTGGCATGCAATATGACATGTATATGTATGATCGCTTCCACATGCAGGCGCTCGCCTAACCTCCAACTTTTGTTTCGCAGCAACTACACAAGAACGTTCCCTACATTAACATTTCGACATCTCAGGATATCTCCTGCCAACCAATTCAATATTCAGGCTTAACACCCCCGAGTTTCCTTCGGACCAGTTTAGCCCGGCGACACCTGGTGACACCGACAGACCTGCCATCTTCTCTCATCTCCTGCTATTTCCTGTCATTCCCCGGAGTTTCGATGCCAAGACTTCCCTCAGGTTTGTTGGCGGAATCTTTTTCTGCAACTGCGTTTGATTGATCTAAACTTTGATCGCATATGTAGACAGTATGTAGGATTAAAAAAAAATGTAGGATACATGTACTTAGATCATGTACGTAACTACATAGGTGATACACTGTATGTTGGATCATAATAAGTAGCTGTCTTACCCAAGAACACTGGTCGGAGAAACCAGGAGAAACCACTTTCGAGTGCGATGGCACTAGATGGCTCATGCGTAGGCGATGCGCCAATCACTTTTTCGTTGGCACGGTGGCCTGATGCTGCCTGATAAAGTCCGATGAAGCAGGATGAAACCAAGGCGGGCGGGGATATGAGAGAAAACGCGGGGAAATTTCGGAGGCGCACGTGGTACATTTTCGATTTGCTTCCTTTTGCTTCCTGTTCAACACAAGATCGGGCAGGGACCTGGACCTGCAGGGACCAAAACGATGGTCCGTTCCCCGTTACCCCATAGTAAGACGTGGAGAAATCTCGTCGAAATATAGCATCAAATAATGAGGTTGTGGGGGAAGGTGCGGGGATGGAATGGAAAATTCAAGATCAATGGTTTGCCAAGACGTTGGCTTTACTGTATGAAGCTTCTTGAACCGGCTCATCTGCATCGGCATCGACCACTGGAAAAGGCTGGAAAAGCATCTGCGATAACCCAAAATGGAAATGATCCGTCGGTCATAACTATTGATCGGCGTACCTTTGGAGAAATGCGCCAAGCCGGTCATCTGAATATCGCAAGTTGTTACCTATAAAACCCCTTGCTTCTCGACTATGCTTCTTAACCGTTTTCTCTCATCTCAACTAGTGCTCGGTTCCAACGATGGGAGGAGGTGCCGCCGTCGTAACTGGTGCTACTACGCCTTACAGTCACCTTATTGACCCCAGCAGGAAGTGGTACAACAATAGGCGGTATGTTTCTTCTGCGGTGTAGTCAATTTTTTTTTACTAATTCTATGTTGTGGTTCTCAGACTTATTGCCCTCAACGCATGGATCGTCTTGCTGTACGTTCTCCTTTTTCTACATATTGAATTTTCATTCACTTGTTACTCTCAGCCTCATCACTTCGTCGACGAACGGTTATGACGGAAGTATGATGAACGGTCTCCAGAGTTTGGACCAGTGGAACGGTTACTTTAACAACCCCACTGGTGGAAGGCTTGGTCTCCTTAACGCCATTCAAGTATGTTTCCATTTCGCCACTGACACCTTCAATGTCTGACTTGTGTTCAGAATATTGGTTCCCTCGCTGCCTACCCCTTCGCTCCCTATTTGTCCGATGGTATTGGACGTCGCCCTACAATCTTCTTGGGTGCTGTCATCATGTGTATCGCCACGGTCATTCAGACTGCTTCACAATCCGTCGGAATGTTCATCGGTGCTCGTTTCTTGATTGGTTTCGGTCTCACCTTCGCTGGTTCGTTTCGTGTGCGCTTGCTGATTATTGCGGTGTTGCTAATTTCCTTGTCTCCACAGCTAATGCGGCGCCCATGTTGGTCACTGAGCTTTCATACCCTTCTTACCGTGCCCCTCTTACCTCGACCTACAACTCCCTCTGGTATTCTGGTGCCATCATGTAAGTTGTGTACAACCTTTGACGCGAAAACTTTTCTCATTCTCTTTTTAGTGCCGCATGGACTACCTTCGGTACTTTCAAGATCGGCAGTACTTGGGCGTGGCGTGTTCCTTCCGCCCTCCAGGGTCTTCCTTCCGTCATTCAGGTCTGCCTGGTCTGGTTCTGCCCTGAGTCTCCTCGTTGGTTGGTCTCCAAGGGCAGGGATGCCCAGGCTCTGAAAACCTTGGCCTACTACCATGCTGATGGCAACGAGTAAGGGTTCTTTGTCCGTCGTGTTGTTTAGGTCTAAATGCTTTGTACTCTAGAGAAGATCCCCTCGTTCGTTATGAGTATGATGAGATCAAGGCTGCCCTCGAGTTCGACCGTACGGTTGTTGCCAACGTTGGCTGGAAGTCTCTCTTCACCAGTCCAGGTAATCGCAAGCGTATGAGGATTATCATTGCCCTTGCCTTCTTCTCCCAGTGGTCCGGCAACGGTCTTGTTTCCTACTACCTCAATAAGGTCTTCGATGGCATCGGCATCACCAACCCTACTGATCAGCTGCTCATCAACGGTATCCTCCAAATTTGGAACTTGGGATGGGCTTTGCTCGCTTCCTTCATGGTCGACAGGATCGGTCGTCGCGTCCTTTTCTTGACTTCGGCCATCGGCATGACTATCTTCTACACTCTGCAAACCGCTTTGGCTGGTCACTTCCAGAACAGTGGTAACTCTGACTCCGCCCACGGTGTCATCGCCTTCATATTCCTGTACTACGCTGCTTACGAGTGAGTTCTTCGGCTTAGCAATTATCCTGTGAGCTCATTAATTACCCTTCCAGTCTTGCCTTTACTCCTCTCATCGTCTCCTACACCCTCGAAATTCTTCCCTACCACCTCCGCGCAAAGGGCTTCAACGTCTTCAACTTCGCCATCTCGTTGTCGCTCATCTTCAACCAGTATACCAATCCCATCGCTCTCGATGCCATCAAGTGGAAGTACTACGTCGTGTACTGCTGCTGGCTCGTCTTCGAGACTGTTTTCCTCTACTTCTGTAAGTTGAACTGCTATCTCGCTGTGTTTATCATTTGTTAATCCCGTTATTTCAGTCGTTGTTGAGACCAAGAACCGCACTCTCGAGGAAACCGCCGCGCTCTTCGACGGTGATGAGGCAGTCGACACTATCACTGGACACCACGCTGCTGTCGAGAACGAGAAGGGCTCTGTCCAAGAACAGTCCCTTGAAAAGTAAAGGGGTTCATCATTTCAGATGTATACCACGCCCTCTTTTCTTTTCTTTTTTTCTTTTTTTACCGGGAAATCCTTGCATAGCGGCACGACATACTGCTGCTTTTTCATGGAGTTTTTACTTATTAGCTTAATATCCTTCATGTGTT
This sequence comes from Termitomyces sp. K1Ag, assembly GCA_017657315.1. Lineage (NCBI taxonomy): Eukaryota > Fungi > Basidiomycota > Agaricomycetes > Agaricales > Lyophyllaceae > Termitomyces > Termitomyces sp. K1Ag. The sequence continues at coordinate 38,914 of JAGGAR010000028.1, read as the reverse complement.
TGCTGGAGGAGCTTCTTTCTTGATCACGTCGAGAAGATACCATACGATCTCATGCCTCAATGATTCATTTACGCACCTGTATTTCTAGGAGTTGGACCCAATTCCATACCATTTACTCAATCAGTGAAGCCTTTCCTGATTTTAAGACTTTGGAAGACTTGTTGGATAAGTTTTGATCGACTCTCTTGACACAGTATAATCGCCCACACGCGGACTCATGCGGACCGGTCAGCTGAAGGCCCGAGTTCGGCAAGTGTACTTAGGGGCTGCATAGATGATGTTTTCTCAATACATCTTCGCCCGCCGGGCATTCCGCGAGAAACGGTTCTTGGGATCAACGTTGACCCCAATTTGACCCAGCTGAATATCTGCGATGGTGTTTAGTCACTGGGCGCCATGGTTAGTAACTACATACGTCACGGTAGAAACAATATCAACTCTTGAAGTCCGTCCCGCTGAGTCCATTCAAAGACATTTCAATATACATACTTATGTACAACGCACTTGTCGATGGGACCCGAATCACGGATATAGAGTTTCGCGAATAGCCGTCATCACCGGGTAAGGGGACAGTTCAGTCCCCCGAAGGAGGGCCCGACGAATCCATATACTAAGCACATGTCACTTGGTAAGTACATGTCAACTCTAAACAACTTCTTTCTATCTTTGAATGATGGCCTCAGAGATCCCGAATGAAATGACAGAAGGGGTAATATAAACAGAGGAGTATGAACAAGATCAGACAAGAGATGCAGACAAAGGGAAAGACGGGGACTATACGACTAATTTGTACTGTAACTTGTGGCAAAGTTCTGATGATTGATCGATGATCTCGTGGTAATCAGTCTATGACGTAAGAGTCCACGCGTACGCCTGGCTCAGAGTTAACACGTTAACGTTGTTGAAGGTGCATAACGTGAATGACGTGAAGTATATGAAGGCCCAGGCATAAGACGGGTAGAATGTATACGTAGATACAACTTGGGGATAATAAGGGATGAGGAAGCACAAAATGCTCCAACATCTGTTGAAGTCGTGATCATGGGTTGTACGTGCGCGTGGTCATAGTCTATCGAAGATTACCAGTGATTCAGAATCAACTTGGGGCTCGGAGGAAATAGAGGGGCCATCTATTCCAATGATAGATTTTTCATGTGTGGGCCGGCACGGACATGGACACGGTTCGGTGGAGGTGCATAGAACTGATTCGTCTGCCAGGTTGATAGCATTTGCGCTCACGATCGCGGGAGTGTTGGAATCAACTTGAAGAAGATTGTCATTGTCCTCCCATCTCCTTTCTTCCACTTCACACCCCGGCTATGACCACCCACACACAACTACGTTTGACGACCCGAGGGATCACGCCACACCGCCGCCGACAGACGCCATGCCTCGCAATTGCACACCATACAGTACTAGCGAAACAAACCGCATCAAATAAAAAAAAGGACAAATATAAAACCAACATCGAATGAGGGCGGAGATGATATAAGAGGGCGGATAGGGCGAGGTGATATAAGTAGCAAAAAACAGGACGAAAGAGCCAGAGGAAGGAGATAGGAACTAGACGACAACGACGCGTAAAAACGTACGTAGTCCCTCGCATGTCTAATCCCATTTTATACCTTCTTCTTTTGTTTCCGTGGCGGTGTCACTGGACGTCCCACGTTCATTCCTCCGTACGGGTACTTCGCCTTTTTCTCTGCTGGTTTCAAGATCTAATGAGATATCAGCGTACTGTACACTTAAACAAGTCGTCCTTTAACGTACTTGGAAGGAACACAGAAGTGTTTCGTCCACACTCATCATTGCACCCGCGTTATCGAACTCTCCGCAGTAATTTGGCGCTGAGAAAAGCGTCACTAGGTGCCGTTTGGCGAAGAATTCATATCCGTCCTCGACGACCTATAATGCGTCAATCAATACGTCACCCAATATTCAACAACGATAAACGAGCCCGACGAAGCAAGCCCAATGTCCACAAAGAAATAGACATACCTGATGCGCTCGACAGATCAAGTCCATATCATGCTTTTGAAGGAAACGCGACACCACATCAGGCCCAAACGTAAATGACACTCCCCGATCATTCTCTGACCAGCCAGTAATGTCTTTATCCGGGTCTGACCATAGAAGGTCACAAAGGAGACCTGAGCCAATAACCGTAAGCCATCTTCTTAAAGAGTCAAGAAAGGAGGCGCACCTGTATCCGGCACGTCTGTCGGACGCATAACCCTCCGTATCTGCTCCATCGACTGCAGGTCTGGACTTAGTCCGCCGTGCATCGTAAAAATCTTCTCGTCAATGATGGCCGCGATCGGGAGGCAGTTGAAACAGTCGGTGAATGTCTTCCACAGTTTGATGTTGTATCTGCGTTTGCCTGTGGGGGGAAGGACATTACATCAGCTGATACATCCAGTATGCGGTCAGGGAAGGAGCCCCTACATTCATCATAGAAACCGTATATCCTGTTAATGCTGGCGCATTCATGGTTGCCGCGCAAGATGAAGAAATTTTCTGGGTATTTGATCTTGTAGGCAAGCAGGAGGCAAATCGTTTCGAGTGACTGTTTTCCTCGGTCGACATAGTCACCGAGGAATAAGTAGTTGGCTTCTGGCGGGAAACCGCCGTATTCGAAGAGCCGGAGCAAGTCATAATATTGGCCATGTATATCACCTAGACGAATACGTGTATCAATGGCTCTTGTCCGATGAACAAGGAGTCACATCACGGACCACAAATCTTGATAGGTGCCTCCAGCTCGAGGAGGATAGGCTGGTTGATGAAAATTTCGCGTGCTTTTGTACATAGGTATTTTATTTCGTATTCTTGAAGTTGCACCGGCTTGCCAGGTCGATTACCACGGACTATATAACGGAACAAAGTCAGAATTTCATCAACGAATTAACACTTTGTCAAGACAAAGGCTAAACGTTCTGGGCGGTACCTAGGCCCTTCAGAAGATAGATTCCAAGATATCCGAAGGTCTGCGGCCGCCCAGTTTGCGGAGTGTCAGCTGTTTTGCAGGTCCGCAGCGCCAGGTGGCAGCGATGACCAAGCAACTCGACGTCCTGCCTTCCAACCTATTTCGTGGTCTTCCACCACACCCTGGGCATCAGGTAACCCACACAAACGACAGCGCTCTCCGCGAGAAGTCGTCCGAAAGAGAGTAGTGTGCCAGCTCACCTTCAAGGAGTCTGTCGATGACCGAGTCCAGATCGATCTCCGTAGTCGAGTCCGCCATTCCGTCTCCTTAACAAAAGCCTCTTTCGCTGTCGTGTAGTGTTAGGTGTGGTTGTGCAAGAGCGACCTTGGATGGGTGCTGTCGCTGGAGGAGGCAAGCAAAAGGGTCAGAGTGAGAGAGTGAGGTGGAACGATGGAGGAAGGGGGTGGTGGCGACCTGCACTGGCAGCGGGGGTGCGTGGGGGTCGTGCAGAACGGTGAGCAGAGTGGAAAGTATCGATGGTGGTGGGCAGTGTAGATAACGTCTTGTTGATCCCTTCCTCTGTCCAAAACCGGCAAACATCGGAGCGTGGGAATATCCTTTTCGCGCTGGTGAAATTTTCTGATATGATATTACAAATTTTATGACACTTGTACAGCCTCTTTGGAATGCATACAGAACAAGCGAAAGATGGTACTGGGAGCAGCAGTGTAACAAGGAATGTAGCAATAGTTGTAGCGATGTCGTGTCAGGTCAGTTTACATAAAGAAATAAAAAAAGATGTATGGCATGATGAAAAATGCCTCACATATATACCGCATCACATGAGAGTCCAAATGTAGAATAGTAGTGGGTTCATTCCGAAAGGCGCCCCTAGTGAATAGTGGTGTAGACGTCAAAGATTAAAGAGGCACAGCAATCTGTGCAGTTGCACTAGCCACAATATTTGGTGTCGCAGAAATGGTGGCAGCGAACGTTGATGTGCCAGCCCCTGTGCTCGCCCCTGCACCAGTCCCTGTCGTCGTCATCTGTCGGTTACGACGCCGTCTACGCCTCGGGAACAGAGGACCTTTGGGCATCAGCCGCTCGTCAAGGTCAAGAGCAATGTTCGCCGACGCCTGCAAGATCTAAACAACAAAAATGGTCACGTCAGCCGATATTCACGCAGATCTGAGGACGGAGCGTAAAGCTAAAGTGAGATCGAGAATCGAACTCACCTCAATCCAAGCAACCACATCCGCCACATCCTTCGCCTGCAACAAAAACTGCTCACCCTCGGCACGAACACGTATGACATGCTTGCGCTTGGTATAATCATTCCCCAGTCCACTCTCCGCATTCTGCATCGTATACACGCGTAGTAGATCCTTGGAATCATCTACCGCATGCGCGTGTGCAATAGACGACGTCTGTGAACGCACCGATGACACCGAGGAGGATACGTGTGAGTGTGCCAAAGGACTTCCCGGACGCGTGGAAGAGAACGAGCCTCGACCGTCGTGCCCATGCCCGACACTATTTCCTGCAGGCCCGGAGATGTTCGACGAGGAGGAGTTCCAATTCCCATGCACGTTCAAGTTCGTGGTATCGCTATCCGCACGACTATGCGCCCGCGTCCGGCTATACGATGACGGCTTGAGCAGGCTACTCACGGCAAGATTGAGCCTCGACCGATTCGCTTGCGCCTGCACGTTCCCATAAATCGACGACGAAGGCTGTCCAGGTACGAACGGATGTTCACCAGTAAGCCGGGGTTGTGTCCTCTCGGGCGTTATAGGCGTGATCGGCGTCGGAGGCGGTCGAAGCTCTAATTCTGTTTGCCCGGCCGCGTCAGCACCCTCCCCGTAAAGCTTAGGTATCCGCTCCCTCATCATTCCATCACCTGCCTCGTCACCCTTTTTAGGTTTAGCGGCGGGCCCTGCAGATGTGCTGACGTTGCCCGCACCGACTTTGCGCTCCCACCATTCTCCAATCATGCCCTTCCCGTTGCGCTCTCGAGGAGGTTTGTACACCTTCAACACCGTGCCCTCCAGCACGCACACCACTCTCCGCCACTTTCGGTCCCTCGCCTGCACACCCGCGCTGGTAAATTCCATTTTCCTGGGGAGGATAGCACGCAGGTACAACGCGTTGCTATAAGGCGGGAGTCGTTCGCGTCCTTCGTCGTCCCTAGGCTCGACTGACGGACCCGCTGGATTGCTGTTGTGGCTGTTCAAACCGAACGGCGTGATATTATGCAGGTTTGAGGGCGAGAGAGGCGGGAAGGCGGGGTAGGGCGGCGGATCAGTAGCTTCAGTGAACACGGGCAAGGAACGCCGTTTCCGAACGACAGCCTCGTATGGCGGAGCCCTGCTAAGACGTTTATTCGATGGCTGCTTGGGGGTAACCAATCCCGACGGTGTTGCCTCTCCATTCAAATTCAAAGCCTGGATCATAACCTCACTTGCTCCCCTCTCCGGACCACCTCTGACCATCTCCTCTCTCTCCCCATCCTCCCCTCCCTTCCTCCGCCACTGACCCACAGCCACCTGAGTGTCAATCCTAAGCTTCGGCGCCCTCACTGTCACTTCCCCACTCCCACTCCCCGCAACTCGACTCATTTGACTCTTCCTTCTCTCCACCTTCTTCTCCTCCTCATCCCTTACAATCTCCTCCACCTTCTCCCTTCTCTCCACCGCTCTGAGATCGACCAAGCTCCTCGACGCGCGCTTGGACGCATAGACCCCACTCCCGCCTAATCCCAAACTCAAACCGACACCGGCGCCGGGCCCGCCTAGTGATATGGAAGCTTGGAGGATCCCCGGTCGTTGAGGTTTGGCGGTGTCCATCTCTTCATCCCACTCTTTTTCTTTGCCCTTGCCTTTACTGATACCTATCCCACCACCCAGCACATCGGAACCCGTGCGCAACTTCAACGAGTCCTTCCGTGTGTGCAACGCATACTTCGCGGGTTTCGAAACATCGAAGTAACCCCCAGTCTGAGTCCGAATCGTAGGTGTCTTGCCGCCCTCTTCTCTGAGCTCCTGATCATCATCTGCAGACCTCGCACGGGCTTTGCCTTTCCAGCTTTGAGGAACAGGAATCTCTGTAGGCGGAGGAGAGGGCTCGCGATCAAGGAATGAAAGGTCAAGGTCAAGGCGAGACGTATCCGGCCCGGGGAGGGGGAGTAAATCGAATGATGAAAAAGAGCCGGTGCCATGGGTGAATGGGGTGGGGGCGGAGGTCTCGAGCGAGAAGGATTGGGAGAGCGTCGAGTGGTTGTATGATGAAGAACGGGAGTGGGTTTTACCTCCTCTGCCTAGGGAGGTGTCGAATGAGGATGAGGTGGTGGCGATGCTTAGGTCTCCTGTGCTACCGCTGAAGCTTGGGCGGGAGCGGTATCCCTCTCCATCCCCGTCTTCGTGATCGTGGTCATGGTCAAAGAAGGGCGTCGCTCGACCACTACTCCGACCACTATTCCGACTCATCCTCCCCTCTTCATCCTCATCTAAATCATCCTCCACTTCATCGGGGTCCTTGCGTCCACCGTCATGACTGAGTTGCGGGACATCCCTAAGACGAAAGCGCTGGGGTGAAGAGATCGAGGGGGAGGGAGGAGGGAGCGTGGGGAGGTTGAGGAGCGGAAGCGGAGGAGGGCGAAGGAAGGGGCCTGAGAGGCGGAGGGAGAGGCGGTAGGAGTGGGGGGCCGTTTCGCTGCGTTGGAGGATGGGAGGGGGCGGGGAAGTGGGTATTGCGGAGGTCGAGGTGGTGGTGGTTATGCGTGCAGGAACATGTATGAAGGGAGAGGACGAGAGTTTGGTCATGGCGGCAGAGGCGGGGGCGGTGTTTGTGGTTGTATCGGTGGGGGTAGGGTTGGAAACGGTTGTGTAGTAGGATGATGATGTAGAAGCGGTGGAGGAAGAAGAGGATGCAGGTGGTGCTGGTGTCGTTATTTTTGACCGTGTTGGGAAGTCTTTGGGTAGCGGTGGGGGTGGGCTTGGTGGTCTGTTTGAATCGTGTTGTCCATTAGTGTAAGGTGTCGAGGGGTCTTCGGCTATTCGTTTTTTAGGATGAGATTCCTGTAATTGTGGACGCGATGGTTTACGTGTGAAAAATCGAACAGGAGAGAGATTCGTGTCTATCTTTCCGGGCTTGGGTCGCTTTGCTCCCAATAAAGGCAGTGAAGGGGCCAAGGTATCTGCTGGCAGATCAGTTGCGCCGGAGATGACGGTGGACGGGCTCGGACGATGATGTTTGGAGGGGAGAAAGGGTGGGTGTGGAATATTTTGGAGATTGTCTGTTGATTTCCTGCTGGTATCATGCAGATTTGGACGCGACGCTTTGCGCGTAAACAACCGGGCGGGTGAGAAGGTCGAAGGTGTCTCACTTTTGGTCTGCTTTGGGTTAGGTGCTGTGGTCGTCGACTGCCCCGTGAAGTTCGCAGATGTTGAAGCTGTTTGTCCCACCGCATCTGATTTGGACACCGAGGGGCGGTGATGGCTGAGAATGGGAGGATTGGGTGCGGGCCGATTCGGCCGTGGAGGGCGAATGCGTGGTTCGTAGTGGTCGTTGTTGCTCCATGTGAGAGGTTCATCCTGAACAAGTGATAATTGAAGCTCATCGATGACTCGAGGAGCCGTCGCAGCTACAGCAGAGATAGTCGTATGTGTTGCAAAAGCAGTATCGGTTTCACTGCGTCCATGTCGGTCGGTTGAGTCTCGAAATACGCTTCCTAAAGGTGATGCAGACTGAGTAGGCGAGTCCTGTTCATATCCTGGCTCATAAGGTTTTACTAGTGTGCTATTGAGCATCGGCTGGGACATATATGGCTTGACACCGGCAACAGAGGATCGAAATGAAGCTCGACTGGGGTAGGGGTCGTTATCATCTTTCACCGTTGGCACTGGCTTTCGACTTGGATATAATCGTATACGCCCTGTCATCTTCTGCAGGATTCTGGTCGCACGGGACTATTTCGGCGTTAGTTCCACAACTCAAGCGACAAGGGTGCTACACACTGGGAGGGTAGTGCCTCCAGGACGAGCCTGCAGAACCGACTGAGAGCGCGAGTGGGAGTCCATGTGGGACGAACTCAAGCTGAGAGAGATGCTGAGAACTGGAAGCTGGGCGTTTGCACACGGTGAATAGACATAAAAGGAGGTACTCTGACGTGATCAATCAGAAGACTGCTAGTGCGACTCCAAAGCTAACTGGCGTGAACTTCAGTCGGATAAGATTCGAGGGACAGAGACAAGAAAAAATGTGTTTCACTGAGAATTACCGAGAAACTTCGTCCTGTTGCGGATGCCGAACTCCGATCACTTCCACAGCCTGAGCACTGCTTCATCTCGGCCGTGCCGGAAACAAATTCTACCAGTAGAACGGAGTGGCACTGGACCTTGTGCAGCTCAAGAGATCATGCCGACCTCTACTCATTGTCTGCTGAAATTTCTCCAAAGACTACAGACATATCAGTATAGGATTCTTGGACTCGGCCACTGGCCGCTCGCGTGCGATCCATCACGACATCAATCATCTTGCGATGACTTCGCAGATGTAAGGTGTAAGGCAATGATAGATTTCTCATGAACTATTTCTACTGAGGAGTCTGCAGTCCTAACTTACTTCTGGAAGCTCTTTAAAGTCATCACGCTCGCGCGGAAAACCGTTCATCACAAGCACAGGATTTAATCTCGTTTTGCATTGCAAAGAACAAGACTAGCTTGCCTTCATCCGTCCATCTTTCGGTCACCTCGTCCGATTTTTCCGAATTGGCTAAAGATAGGTGGTCTCTGGCCTCTTGAGATCCGCCGCCCCAATCGACTAGTTGCTGATTCACATAGCTATCTTGAGACCGACGTCGCAGAGAATCACGTCGCGCCAGTGTTACAAGTGGACAAGAAATGCAAATCAAAGTTGCCCATAGCGTTTTGATCCTTGAAGTCCCAGTTGCGTCTACGAACGTATTCTTCGAGATCCAACTCGTGTTGGAGAAAGCGAGAAAAAGTGACAGCATGGCTGCGAGAGTCGGGAAACGTTGTGAGTTTCTGTTATTCTGTTCGAAGCAAGGGACAAAGAGCAATATGCCGGCCCGGGGAAAATACAGATTTGTGTGGCCGTATACTAGTGGGTGAGGCCGTGTCTTGTTCTGGACGTCTTGTAGTTAGCGGTAGTGTTGTACAGATACTACATAGGGCCCAGTTGAGGTTCGACGAAGGACGTGGTCTGTGGCAGAATGACAGACAATTACTCAGGTGAGCGTTTCGATGGAGTCACCATTTTGATGCTGATAATCACTCTTTTGATGAGAAATCTATGTGAATTTCCTTATTGAGTTTGATGTGTGTCAATCAATCTTTGTTTTCCTTGTTCTTACCCCTTATTAATCCTAGCGTCTACTGTGCTTCAGAGTCTTCAAGATAAGTATTGGACGACTTATCTCTAAAAGAACTAGCCAGCCAGCGCACGAAACACTGGAAATGGAACTTGAATCGAACCTACTTGAAAGCATCAGTCTTTGACAGGCACCCAGGCGGCTTATACTCACCGCCTACCAGGCAGTGTTTGACCAACTGCCAATCAATTGACGAGTTTCAGCGCTTCCTCAACTTGAGATGAATTATCCTCGTGGTCAGAAAACCTCCGTGATCCGTTTCGAATCTCGTAGGTTGAATAAATATCGTCTTGAGATACCTACCCCTGTTCTTGACAATCCCATACCATGACTCTCAACCTCACAGAGATACAGGCTCAACAACTGAACCCGTTGACGCCGATGGCTTTCTTGACCCCGGATGCTGGGTATCAAGCGACCATCGCTGCATATGTGCTGGCAGGATCTGTCGGCGTGAGTCCCCTTCTACAGGTGATGGATGTCGCTGATCTCGTTCTTGTCCTGGCGTGCAGGCCTTGATCTGGGATATTCTCATTCATGTTGACAGCGATTATAAACTGTTGTTCAGACATCAGATTGGCGTAGCAACTGTGGTATACTTCTTTTCGAGGTGTGCCTCTGACTTACCTGGCTATAACTTTCTATTTTTGTGATGGCTGAATTTTCCTTCACAGAGCAAGCGTTCTGGTTTGGGTTTTGATGAACGTCATCTTCTCAAGTGAGTCGATATTCGCCTATCCTGTCCTTGTTATTCATAGTAGTTCAGCTGCGGCGTTACCAAACTGCCAAGTGATAGCAAAGACGATCTGTGTCATATATCATATTGCATTTTCCTCAACAGCTCTCCTCTTCTTCCTTCGCGTCCGCGCAGTCTTCAACCAAAACAAATTCATTGTGGCGTTCTTCGCGATCCTGTGGCTAGCGGTCCTCGGCTGCTCTCTGGCTGTTGCTAGTGTCGGCAACGCAGTGCGCCTCGGACCCACCCGTTACTGTATTAACACAAAATTCAAACCGTACGCAAGTGCTGCTCCAATCGCCTTTGCGGTCAACGATACATTTGTGTTCTTGGCTATTTCGTGGCGGCTTTTGTCAAACGGGACTCTTGGTCGTGAAAGTAAATTAAGCATCAAATCCATAATGCTGGGCGATTATCTTCCCGCCTTTTCAAGAGCCCTGCTTCAGGATGGACAAGTTTATTATCTGTAAATCTGCTTTTTCTGTTTTGAGTGCCCCCTCATTCACTTACGCATCGAACTCAGGGTGTCAGTAACCACCAATATAGTAGTCGCCGTCATTACATGGGAATGAAGTGTGCCCATTTTCTACCGTCTCATGCTCACGGTCTTCAACGTCGCGTTGACGAACATGATGGCGTGCGGAGTTTTCCGCCACACCAAGTTAGGTAACTTCAGAGAGGACACGATCTCCATACGACGGCCAGTACCTCAGCCTGACCTTGAAGGTGGCAGAGGCAATGTGAAATCTCAATTGCGCTTTGTGTCTCTCCGATCGACACAGATCAAGACCGATGAATCGGACACAGATTGGCGCGAGCATGCTCTGTGACAGTGATAGTAAGAGGGGAAGCTCAAAAGGTGGCCGATATCGCTCGAATGGAGGAAGCGGAGCTGCGAGGGAAAGATACTCTTTCCGCGGCCGTGGCATGATATTCGACGATTGTTCTCAAGCATCTTTTGATCGTCAGTACAAACTGGTACACCATGCATCTCACGCATGTACAGTGGATAATTTACATTCATTATGTACTCAACTGTTTTCTCTTATCAATCAAGGTATGGAACAGGAGCTCCCAGCCGAGTGAGAACTTGCTTGTGCACCATATACAATCTTATCCGATAGTGCTCGAATAATCCTATGTATCTGCTGTAAAGAGCCTGGGACCTATATATTTTTGAATGATTTGCCGGGCTCTTGAAATGCATCAGTACTAATATGTACTGTGTTTGTCCACTCGGGACTATGCCCATCCGCGCAGGACAGAAGCGGCTACGTCCAGACCAGACGACTCTGTACAGCATCGGCGTGATGCCCACCAACTCAGTTTTCTGGCCGGACTCCATGTAATTGGGAACCTAGGCACACCAACCACAATAATAGATTCTTCTGCGACACCCCACTGCTTTCTGTGATCATTTCCATCTCGCTGTTCGTTGAGGACGACTTATCACGTCCCGACCGGTTGGATATGGCAATCGCTGTCTCTGTATACCAAGGACTTCTTCGACTCCTCTTAGCCAAAGCAAATAGGTTGACACCGACCGACGCTGAGTTAGATAACTGAACTTTCTTCACCCAAACTCTGTGTGATTCCCTGAGGGACGATGAATAACGATTTACAAAATTGATTGGCAACGACATCTACCTGAACTCTCTTGGAAATTGATACAAGTTGGCACGATTGGCGGACAATCCCCGAAGAAGAATTGGAAGCGGTTCTCTGGCATTTTGCCATTATGGCATCGAGCAAACACAGAAGGTGAGAGATCACAGGGTTTCATCGATGTGGCGAGGCAAGCTCATGGATTTGTTCATGGGGAAATCAACACTGATGACGTTATGGTCGAAAGAATGAAGAGAGCTTCATCCTGCACGAGATTTAGACGTATTGAGAAAATGCCATTCCATAACATGTTGAACGAAGAAGACAAGGGTACCCCCCACCGTTGCATTGGTTATTACTCTTCCTCAATCGATGAGATTTCATCGATCAAAGTTTTCTTTACGAGATGTACTGGCACGTCAACGACGTAGCACGATATCTACAGGACCTTCGAGAATTTGTTCAAGACATTCCGTATATTGTCAAAGCCTTGGACACCACGGCCTCGAACAATTCTTGCCGCATTCTGGTGGGATCACGATTCATCCCACACTGAGTCGTACGAGGGCGTAGAAATCTTCCTCGGATACTAGGGACACCTGTCCAGAAGGGAAGATTCGTCACCTTTAAAGTCCAAGAAGCTAGCAATAGAAGACTTGGACGAGGAGCAGTCTCCCTGGGGGAAATGCTTGGACTCCGGGTGGGGTGGCCGGGTAAGCGATACGCTAGGAACAGAGAGTGATTGTCGTAGCACAAGTGAGATACGCGGACGCAAAAGAAGGACCACTCGTAGTCTCGACGTCAAAAAGCTGGCAGGACTGAAGGCAATTGGCAGGAACGTTACATGAGTACACGGTGGCGTGACTCAGACTACCAACTTTTTGAAATTGTAGTGTCACATTTTTCGAGCTCAATGCCTGAACATCTTTTCACCCAATCTTTTGCCCGGCCACTGTGCGTTCTGCGACGGCGGCCCGCCTGGAATGGGGTCCACCATCCTAAAAGATACTTCCGTCATAACCTAGGTGGCCTTCACTCAGGCGCTCGCTTTAGAATACTTTTTATGGGTCGGGACGAATTCTCCTGTCTAGTTTTTCGTGAACTCCACGCTGCCCGAGGTGCGCTTCACTTGACTTCTGTACCACGCTGTATCGCATTTACATGTGTTTCAGATGTTTGGGATGATCTAGTTATTGCTACCAACCCTGATGAGAAAACAGGACGACGCGGTTCTCACCTTTCTATCTGTGAGCGAATAGAACGCATTTGGCAGCGATTTCTAATTGACGAATATCTCAGCACCTCTCAAGCTTCTTGGAGAGTCTTTAAAGGTTCCAGTACACCTCATACCGCATACCAAGCCCGAGTTCAAGCACTGGCCAGTCAGTTGTAGCGACAACATTGCTCCCAAATTGCCCTGAAGTCTTTTGCAGCTTCCAGAGCCGTTCTCTATCAAAGACGTGCCTCCGCAGAGTCATGTGGTCATCACAGCTTCGTTTGGTCGCATTCTTTCTTCGGCAATGCTGGACAACTTTGCCCCAAACAGACGATTGAACCTTCACCCTTCCCTGTTGCCTGCCTATCGAGGTCCGGCTCCCATCCAACATGCTATTCTAAACGCTGAAAAGGAGGCTGGGGTGTCTGTCATCGAGATGTTGAAGTGGAACGAAGGTATTGATGCCGGTGCTATCTGGGGCACATCTCGTGTGGTGAGTCCCTTCAAGGTCTTGTTTTCCATTCAATGGCAACCAACGTTTCTCATCAACAGCCTTTGCACGAAAATGCCATGTTTCCGGAGATTCGAGACACCCTCGGTTATGTTGGAGGGAGGCTCTTGGTGTCCGTTCTTCGCGACATGCGGATAGGAAGGGTATGTCTTGTTCATGTTTCTTGCTTCAATTTTGAGCGCCTTCTTACGAGGGACATTTTCAGGCGACATCACAACCGCAAGCTCCTCTAGAAGCAGCGCCTCACGCACCAACAATCACTGCCATAGACTCATGCGTCAACTTTTCAACCATGTCTGCCGAGTCCATTGTTCGACGACATCGCGCCATATCACATCAGGTACTTTACACGAAATTCTTTGTGACATTGCACGAGCTCAATCCTCTTTAGCGTCCAATCATCACATGCCTATCTAGTGAAAAAACCGTACAACTCCATGCCCCTTGTGTACTTGATACACCGTCGGTATCTCTGTCCTACGTTCCGGGTACTGCGACATTCCAAAAATCGACCCGATCCCTCGTTATCAGGTGTTCGGACGGATCAGTATTGAGCGTCCCGTTGATCAGGCAGCAAGATAAGACGTTGATGGAGGCGAAGGATTGGTGGAATGGAGCAAAGGGCCTAGGTTTCGTGAAAAATAATGAATTGAGCTTTTTGGATAAGTTTGACCATCTTCTCCAGTGATTTCCATTTTCAGGCAATCTACTCTAATAATAAAATATTGGCATAGGCCTTTATTGGCCACTTAGGCATCGGTTCCCCCAAAAAAAGGATTCCAAGATCTCATGGTGAGAAAAGTATCGTCATGGGTGGTTTTCTGCATAACTGTCATACATGCAAATGGTGGTAGAAATAAAGGTTGGCCAACAATGGCTGCAGTCGTGGAGGCTACAGCTATCTTCCTCGTTGACCCGGCACATCCGAACCATTCTGGGTCGAATGATTGCATAATTTCACTGTGCTTTGGACGGTCGCTTGGCCCGCTCTGTACAGGACAGGCGCGTTCAAGGACCGTCAAGGATGGCGTAGCCTGAGCATCAAACAATTGCAACTCTTCCAATGCTTTGCACATCCCAGCAAACCGTAGGAGATCCGAGAGTGATGCTTGGTGGGGGATGACTGTCGTTGCCGCATCCACCTAGCGTATGATGCGAGAGCCAGAGGCAACTGTCGTCTAATTCGATGACTGTCTCAGAGAGGATGCCGAGCTTTAGATATGAAATCAATGAGAATAAGGAGGAGCGCAGCCAGCGCACCGGATGTTATCCGCAGAGGGGGGTTGGGGTGCAGTTCTTCCGTCTTCAACTCAGACAGCTCCACGCGCAAACGGGTGAGTTTTCGAGGTACGAGATTTGTATACAGCTGGCAAGTGAACTCTTCTAGATCCCGGAGTCCGGTTGTGATCAATATCGCCACGCAGGAGCCATTGAAGCTCTGGAAATTTGACAAGCCTGAAGAGATAACAGGCAGCACTTAGATGGTGTGTAGCAAGTTTCAGATCTTGGAGACTCTGGAAATTTGATTCTGAGGGACACTCCAATCTTTGTAAATCATCGCCTTTGATAGTAACAGATAGCTGTTGGAGGATAGAGAGAGAAAAGAATCGAGAAGGCTTTGCCTGGAAGGTAGAACGGACATAGATCGAGTCTTCGAACACAACGAAACGGTATTGAATGCAGATTTATCGACCGAGGTGGACGACTACGATGCCGACGGTCTCCCTCAAATTCAAAACAGCGGACGACCTCCAATTCAGACACAGGTTTGAGAACGTCAACCATATTTCGTGATAGTATATTGCGCAGGTGTAGCCATCAAAACGGGTGGGTATGGCGAGACCTTGAAAGTCTTTTAGGTCGATACACAAACTCGGAGTCGAGGCAAGAGTACACCAGCTGCTTGTTGATTGCATCAGATAGAAAGAAGAGACATGGAATTAACAGCTGGGTTTCATGGTCGTCTTACTGACTCTGATTCACTCGTAAGAATCTCTTAACGCGAAACGAATAAAAAATGAACACAGGCATAGTCACTTAGCGTGAGCCGTTTCTTGAGCACCTAGGACGGATGAGCGAGGATGAATGAGCCGTGCCATGTCGAATGTTGAACGAAACCTGCTATATAGAACTTTTCATTCACCTCATATACGTTGACGGGAAGACATCGGAGTAGAGGGTTAATGGAAGGTAGCGTCCGCCAAAGGGTATCTAGAGCTGGATCAGTGAAAGGTATCTCAATGCAAGAACTACCAGAGTTCCTGAGCCAGGAATTGGCCATCGTAGAAGTCCAGCCACTCTTGAAGCTTGATTTACTGGACAGGACGAATGAAAAAATAATGGTCAGTATCTCCTGAACCTGCAGACAGCGATGCATGCCAACCGGCGAAGGGGAGTGTACATGGCGCAGCTGAAGGTACATGGCGAGCCGAAGAAAGATATTTCAAGAACAGTGCCTCGAAAGGCCTCATAGTTGTCGACGAGCGACCCTGCATGACTGAGTGTGGACCGTGTGGACGACATTGAACGCGAAAAAGCTGTAAGTAAAAGATTATTTTGTTTAGATAAAGTCATACAAGTAGCCGTGCACTCGAAGTTCCGAAGTCCGAGTTCAGCTATCTTGAAAACTTTAAGTTCCTGCCAACCTCCACCTGGTATTATATACGTACATATCATGGATCCAACGGGCTCAAACTTGGCAATAACATCGCATCTTCTATCTTTGTCTCCGACTTCTGCTCTCTATTCTCGAGCGACCAAAGAACATCCGTTTCTCATTTCTGCAGCCAAAGACAATCTAAACGAGAGCCTTTTGTCCCTTTGGTTATCACAAGACCGGATTTATGCTTCACAGGCCTATCCACGCTTTGTTGGAACATTGATTTCTCATATACCGTTCCGGCCGATTATTCTAAGCGCGTCAGTAGCGCCTGATCACTCGCAACGTATTTTGAAGATCCTGGTCTATTCACTGGAAAACGTTGTGCGGGAGGTTGGGTTCTTTGATGACATTGCAAAGGAGTGGCGATACGATTTGGCGCGATGGAAGGAGAGGAAGGGTACAAGAGACTATACTGCTGAGATGGCTCGAATTTCGGGTACTGTGAAAGTTGAGGAGGGCCTGCTGTTCTTATGGGCCATGGAAAAGGTGAGCGACGTGTATGCTATCTGATAATCTAAATACTTATGCAACACGTTAGGTTTATCTGGACGTGTGGTCCGCCATCGATAATGCCCTGGCATCGATCAATGGACCTCCTTCTGCATTGAGGTCATTGGCAAAGAACTGGAGCACCGCCGAATTCAAAGCTTTTGTAGATGACCTTGCCTCTCTTGTTGACGATATCTATCGAGACCTTGACCGTAACGCATGGATAGTGGCAGAAGACGTCTGGAGACGAGTCCTCGAGCTCGAAGAGGCTTTTTGGCCTGGTCTTGAAGAAGAGAAGGACATGACGTTATGATTCCTTCATCGCAAGTTGTTGTTTGTCCTGCTCCATGAAATAGGAAGTGTAAACTCCAATCCTCGGTCTAGATACCTTGAACATGCCACTTTGGAGTTTGCCCTCTCATGGCATGTCATACACCTACTGGTCTGCCTACAAGTAATGGTCTTTCATCCCGAATCATGCCTGACAACCATCCAACACGTGTCGGAGGCTTTTTCCGTCATAGCATTGATTCTCAGCTTCACATACTTAATTCCTCTTCGACTGCATCGTACCCTTGACCTCTCCGTTGGATTCTGGACTCTTCCAACCGGAATTTGCTTTCGTAACAGGGACACGTCGTTCAAGAGCACAAAGATTTGTACGGCGTCCCTATACGAGCCTCCGCTACTGTTTCACTCTTGGCTTCGACACTATCCAGTCGGGTCAACAGTCGGGTCTTCAACATGGTGTTGATCCCAAAATTATAGCTCATAAAGCGGGAGAACAGATTGGTACTGACCACGATGTCTCAGCATATGCAAATACGGAATGAAATGAAATATATATAAGACGGACCGACACTGAACTTGGCGTTGAGATAATAATGATATTTTTGTGAAATATGAATTTATTCCACCTAGAATGATATAGCCAATAGGAAGGTTGTCTATTTTAAGACGTCGGTAAGACAATGTCTGAAATCTTACATCATCGAGTGGGCGCGTACTGACTCGGATATGCTCTTCAGATGGCAAGGAAAAGAGATATATTCATGAGTTTTGGGAGGTACGTATATGCACGCGACCGCGAGCGTGTTCTGATGACGCATAAGGAGAGCCGTCGGAATGAATTGAGACAATGACGCCACCCATCAGTGGCGCTCCAATTCAGTAGTATTGAGTCCGTCTCCCGATCGTATATAGTCACGGAAACGCGGGCACTATCTAATTGTGAATCATGCGTGTATATCTGGTTCTGGCAGTGAGTCCCGATGTTGGTATGCCGCATATGCCGTCAGGTGCCTTCACACGGCTATTCGGAGGCGATCGAGTATTAGAGAGCCTAGACATTATAGAACAGAAATTGGTCGTGATAAGCATGCACCCCTCTCTTATCTTCCAGAGCGAGTATTAAGTTGATCACCCTCGTAAGTGCAAACTGTCTTCGTAGA
This sequence comes from Termitomyces sp. K1Ag, assembly GCA_017657315.1. NCBI lineage: Eukaryota > Fungi > Basidiomycota > Agaricomycetes > Agaricales > Lyophyllaceae > Termitomyces > Termitomyces sp. K1Ag. The sequence continues at coordinate 20,927 of JAGGAR010000028.1, read as the reverse complement.
TTGAATTTGTCAACTTGGCGCCTTATCTACTACATGTTTCTGTCTTTCCGGTCTTAGACACCGTCATACATTTACCATTGTCAATTACGTGTCTGACACTCCTCTTTCAGGCCACCCATGTCATTAAAGACAACCCCCAAGCTTCAGCTCGGGAAGCGCATCGATGGCGACACCCTCGAGTTTGTTGAAGTCCTGGGAGTAGGAGGTTATGGCGTCGTCTACAGGACGGTAGACGTTACCACTCCGGAACGAACCTCCTACGCGGTCAAGTGCCTCCTACACTCCAAAGACCAGCGCCCTAACCGTCGACAGTTCCACATACGAGAGATTGCGCTCCACCAGATTTCCTCTGCCCACCCAGGCATTGTCACACTCCATCGCATCATTGAGGACGACGAATACACCTATATCATCATGGATTACGCCCCAGACCACGACCTCTTCACTCAGATACTTAATAACTGCCGCTATCTTGGTAATGACGCGCTTATCAAACACGTCTTCCTTCAGCTGGTCGATGCTGTCGAGTATTGTCATTCCCTTGGGATATACCATCGGGACTTGAAGCCGGAAAATATCCTCTGCTTCGATAACGGGTACACCGTTGCAATAACCGACTTTGGGCTCGCAACTACGGAAAAGGTCAGCGAAGAGCTGCACACCGGGAGCATATACCACATGAGTCCAGGTAAGTAACGCCTTTTCTCGTCCTTGGCCTCATGACTAATATCGAAGTCTGATAGAGTGTCAGGGTGGTGATTTTGCTTTGGATGGACGCTACTCCCCCAAGTCCAACGACGTCTGGTCTCTAGGTATCATCCTCCTAAATCTCGCCACGGGGCGGAATCCTTGGAAGACGGCGACCACCGACGACCTCACCTTTCAGGCATATCTCCGAGACCCCTTAAACTTCTTCCCCTCTGTCCTTCCAGTTTCTCTCGAGATCAACGACATCCTGCTCCAGATGCTGCACGTCGATTGGAAGCAGAGAATAACCTTATCTGAGCTCCGACAGCAGATGGAGGATATAACCAACTTTTACGCGTGCGATGTCGTATTCGAAGGTAGCCAGGCTCGATGTTCATGGGAGGTTACAGATGTCTCAAAGGCCGTACCGGAGGAGCCCGCCCCACCCTCGCAAGGATTGATGTCCTACTGGAGCGAAAACTCGTCCGAGACAGACTTTGGACGGGATATACCCGATGCTCCCGTCTGTGGTCTGCAGGTTAGCAATTTTTTGCTGGGCGAGCAGCCACTGCCAAAAGTGTCTCCGGACGATATGCCAGAGAGCCGCAGTCATTCGGCATCATCGAGTTATTCCCATCGGTCTTATTCGTCCACTCCTTTGACACCGGGAAGTCATGACAGAGACTTCGGAAGCTCGACACTAGTTGAGATTGCTATAGACGATGTATTTGAGGAGACGATACCGCACGAGGAAAATACGTTGATGGAAACGGGTTTGGTGCCGAGTATGTCTTCTTCCAGATTTCTCAAGGTCCACAGGCCAGCAGTCGGCGTACATATCGCTGAAAAGGAGGGCTCGTGGTACACGCCAGATGCGAACGAGCCGGTCCCCCCGTGGGCTATCCTTCCAAAGTTGAAGACTTCGCTGACTCCTAAAAGTTCCGGACTCGAGTCGCCGACGCATTCCCCCGATTCTCCCGAGTGGCCCCTTCAGACGCCGACGACCTACGAGATCGACTCGGATTCATCGTGTAATGACAACAAGTTCGGCTTCAATCCGATGAAGTTTTTCTCGCGCTCGTCACGCTTTGTATCACCAATACCAAAAGACTCGACTTCGATGTCATGTAAAGCCAGATTTACACAAGAAACTCTCCGTTTGAGCAAGCCAAATGTAGGCGGAGAGAAGGATGTAGAAGCGCCCGAGGGGCGCTGGCGATTAGGACGGTTCGGATCGGCTAGAAATTGGTTACCGCAAAAATTCTTCGTTTCGACAGCGGCGTCATAGATTATCATTATGTATTGTACATTCATTCTCCATGTTGTAATATCCGTGTTGTAATATTATAACAATTTTGAGAGCAGTGAAATCTTGCAAGCCTTTCGAGGACTTGTTGTCTTCATCGAGAAAAGTGTATCTTGGTATGCAAAGATGTCATTCGGAGTCGGTAACTCTTCGTCAATACATCGTGATTGTAGAGTACCACGGTAGACAGGGTGATTGACGGGGGTTTGGACCCAAGGCGATTAAGGATTGAGTATTGTTCTCAGAGAAAGATGATCCATAGTCCAAGGTCCAGTGACGGTGTTATCTATCGAGTCATGGACCGTATCAGGGCGCCATGAAGCCTGAACAGACGATGGTCTGCCGGCTCTGGTGGTATCTACGAGTGTTTGAGGATCCACCCCTGTTCTCTCAGACCGCGGTGTATGATCACGCCCACGATGAGGAGCCTCGTCGTTAGACATACCACCTATTTGTTGGCCATCCTCGGCGCCAGATTGGATGGGAGATGATGGCCTCAACAGATCGACTGGAAAAAGAGGGATGTCCTGATCTCGCGGGGGGCTGCTCGAGAAAGACCTGTAAGATGTCGAAGTTGATCTACGACGTGCATTGACGTCGTAGTGGTTCGAAACCTCAGCAGATACACCAGGCGAGGGTTCATGCGGCAAAAGCAAGGCAGAACCCTCGGCATATATACCAGGTGAAGGTTGAGGCTGCAAGCACAGGGACGAGTCCGTGGCTAGTGGCGGATTCGTGCCCATTTGGGTGATGGAAAATTCCTGGGATTGAGAGGCTCGTCTCGTGCGCCTATGCGCGCGGAGAGACTGAACATTAGACGTAGGAGGCTGCCCCGACTGTGTATTACTATCATTCACCATATCCATAAGCTCTGGACGCGGTTCGTATGACCATGGAGTCCAGGGTAACGAAGGCTGATATTGATATGGGCCCGGAGTCCATCCAGGCCACTGGTTATGTACGACGGGCGGCATGAGGATCTCCAAATCGGACAGTGCACTAGTGGTCATGGTCCGATTGGTGTTTGGCGTAGGTGGCACTAGATTTTGTCGTGTTGACCATGGATAGTCAGGCGATACAGTGGGGAGAGGGAATCTGTTGCTGTTCCTTGATACTTGACGAGGAGGACTTAAGGTTCGAGATCTCCGCTTTTGAGTAGCTGGAGTTGGGTTAGAAGACCATCCATATGTGTTGAATGGTTCTGGATCAGGATAAAGCGATGGCGGACGTGAGGGTCCACCCCACACGGATCCTGACGTTGAACCTGATGGGACGTGATAATATGTAGGAGGGACACTGAGACGAGGAATGGGCGTCACTAAGTTGTGTTGAGATTGATCGGGATTAACAGTAGGCTGCACTGGAGTGGAGGGATGAAGATGGTTGTTGATGATTGGAACTCTGGGAGGGCTTTCTGAGCGAGTCCTGGGAGTCCTCGAGGGGCTCCCTCCTGACGGTGGAGGAGATCCGCCGTCAAAGCTGCTCGGAGAGTACGCAGCAATTGGGATGTCTGGAGTATGGGAATGTGCTGTATGTGACCAATCTGATATGGAGGTTGGCTGGGTCTGGATGTAGTTGCCAGTCGAATCGGGATCGCTAGGCGTTACATGGTCTTCCTGGCGATAAGGGAATCGGACTCGTCCATCCATGGGGTTTTGAGTCAAAAAGATCGATGTCCTGCCAAGGATCCTCCTTGTAGACCTCCCACTGTGCCCTGGTTGATCAAAAATATCAATCCGACTCAGCCCTTGGGGGACGGGACCAAAACGTTCAGCAATCAAGATAGGTTCGTTGTCGGTGGGTGTCACATCTACGATGTAAATGGCAAAACTCGGGGAGTCTGGGAAGAGGTCGATGTATTCATGACAAAGGACCCCAAGAGTAGAACGGGGCTGGAAATATTTCCGATTCCACCTTTCGAGGAGCTGGGCAACGGTATCCTGAGGTCGTGGATGATCCGAGCCTACATTGAAAGGGCCAGATATCGGGGATATTCTGTTCCAAGCACTGTAGGCTTCCTGTATTACGACCTTTCAACCAATGTCCATGATAAATGTGGAGGCATACACGTACAGATATGAACCTCTCCCATTTTTCATTCGTGAGGCCGCGTTCGACGAGGTAGTAAGGCAGCGCTTCGCTGACCCGGGTCTGAAATCGGAAATCCATAACTTTTGCCCGTTTGAACCATCTGGGCTCGTTCTGCTGCACCAAGGAAAAGGATCCCGGGGCACTTGTCTCGCGGTAGTACGGGGTATGATAGTCTGAGTCAGTTGTTTTGTAGTTATCGTCGGCTTTTTTGTAGCTATAACTTGGTCGCCCTTGCTGCCTTTCCCGCACCAACCGATCAAGTCCTTTCTTGAATTGCTTGTCCATGGAATCACCGTATCGGCGCAATGTGTTCATGATGAGGCCAAAATAGAGGACGCCAATGCCAAAAATGACGGAGATGGTGATACGAATGGCAAGTTCAGCGCGATTAGACAGGACCAGGGTACTTTCTAGTCCACTGGTCCCGGAGCGCCAAACGAAAGCCATAATGCATGTGATATAAAGCACTATTGACCTAACCGAAGAATGTTAATCACTCCAATCGATTCAGTATCTCTCCTTACCATGCCAACCACACTGCAGGCAGGGCCAGTAGGACCCAAACATTCCACCAGATGAACGTCTTGGTTTTCTGGGCCATCTAAGGACGTCGCAACAGGTGAATAACGAGGTATTTTCATTGTTGGAGTCATACCTGAGCCCATTCCAATGCCTTGTAGGTTTTTCGCATGCTCGCGAATCGGATGATATACATACAACCATACAGCAGACTCATAAGAGCGCAGATGAGTGAGATCAAGGCACAGTTCCGCGTGATAGGGTCCGAACTCGCAGCGTCAATTTGTAGGAGAGTCAGAATGGCTCTGGGAAGGTTTCATCCTGAATTGTTGTATCAGATGAGCGGGTTGAAGAGACTCACGACAGCAGTAAAACAGAAACGATATTAAGAGTCTTCCATTCTTTTAGCAGAGAATCAATGAAGCTTTCCCAGGTAACCTTGAGATTAGCGCCGGCAGGGCTTGTCAACTGAAGTTGTTGAATTGTTATTGAGCCCATTGCGTGAAGCGCCATCTTCTCTATTTCAGGCATGGTCATTTCTGCCTCTTCAAAGATACGCGCCACGCGAGACCAATAAAACGCCGGCAGGCGTAAAAGAAAATGCAAGTAGACTTGACGTGGTAGATATTCGTAAAAGAAGTTGAATGTTAAATTGAGAAAGTCGACCAACATCGCAAGACATATTGTGCGGCGATGTGAGTACGGGTATACAACGTACTCAGGTGTCTCTGCTGCCGAGTGCTTTTCAAAAGGGTCGACGGCAATCGGAAGAGAGTTTCTGCGCACTTTAGATTTAAATGGGTTTACCGAAGTATACATGGTGGGTGGGGCATCGTCTGAGACCGACCCAATTGAAGAACTCGAATCTTTGTCCGCAGGAGAGAGTGTGGGCGGAGCGGTCCACGCTTTGTAGGAATTGTAGGAGTTTTGATCTGATGGATGAATATAGGATCCAGGGGGCGGAACAACAGTTGGCCAGAAAGGAATTTCTGGCACCTGGGCCAACGGAGGTTGAGGATTGCGGCCGGGGGAAATAGACGAGGTCGACGGTATGTAGGTGTATCGCTGTCGTCCTTCATGCATCCCATTGTCGTCTTGCGGCTGCTGCCCAAACAAACCATATGAATATTTCTGGCCAGAGCCTTTTGGTGATCTCGATGGTGTTGGAACCAGATCAGGCAAGCCCCAGCGATTGAAAGCACCCACAGGTTGATTATCCTGGTTATCAGAGTTCACATTGGTCCAACGGCGAGTGTTGGGCTGACGGGAGTATCCCATCGCGCTTGATGGAACTTGGAAGAAGGAAAGTATGTACTAGGCGCCATTTGAGCTCATTTGAGCCTTACAAGCACCCTTGATGGGCAGCTGATGGCAGGTTCAAACTTTCAACTCGATGACAAGAGTCAGCGAATGACCGGTAACCGGTCAGTATCTGGGCCGGTTTGCATCTGATCGTAAATCTGTTCTTAGAGAGTTTACACCTGCCAGTACTTACACTGTAAGTACATTCTATACTTATAGTAATACCGTGCCTGAGGCCTGAGGCTTCTGCGGTAATCCACCAGGATATATGTACTTATTCCTTTCTCAATAGTTCAACATTTTAACCGAAAGACTCATGATCCTATTGTGTTTCTGTAATCCAGCGCTCATGTCGCCTCAAAAGCTCTGTGACAATATCCTCCTCGATCTCCTTGACTTGGTTTGTTGCGGGATTTGAAGACGCGGTCGGCACGGGAATCTTCAACCACGTCTCGGAAAACGTGTCCGAGTATGCCCTGTCGCCATCCTGTGAAGGAGCCTGCGGGAGGGGCAGAAGCTCCTTTCGTGAGACGAACACGACCTCGTACTTGCGTCGGTGGAGTTCGTTCCCGATGACCACTTGGTGACCATATCGCTCGAGCGCGGCGCGAGCTTTGGGTATCAATAGTTGCTGGTCAGTTTCCAGCTGTAGATAACAGTTAATGAAACGAAACGATTGACATGTAAGAGTACACTGATGGCATTACCTTGAAAGAGACGATGAAGCCCTCCCCCTTCGTCCATTCGGTAACCATCGGCTTCAAAATCTTCGGAACCTGGTCCATCTCAATGTGAAGGCTGCCCTTCCCGGACTGGATCTTGTGTTCTGACTGAGATGGATGAATGATCAGTTGCGAATCAATGGGCTAGAGTGTGACTGATACCAACCATCTTCTGCCTCGGAAGGAAGAAATCGCTGACTGCAGCGGCGAGGTAATACATCGACTTCTTCCCGAGTACAGAAAGCTCCTGGGTGACAGCCCGGAGGAGCCAAAGGTAGTCATTCACCGTGACGAAGGTCAAAGTGTGAAGGGTTCCCGCGGCGTGCACCGACTTGTACGCAGAAAGGACCTGTAACAAATCCTGACGCATTTTGTGTGTGACGCAAATCTCGGGCAGGGAGCTAGTTCCGTCATTAGAGTCCTCCATCTCCAAGAAGTCGAGAAATGGGTTAGTCGAGTGCGAGTAGTGCCTCGAGAAGGGTTGGAGACTGAACTGTCGGTGCATGAAGATCACTGCATATCCAGCTTGCAGGAAGTATTCAGCGGAGGTAGCACCGCGCGTTCCTGCGAGGATGAGAAACTAAGATGAATTTAACTGCAGAAGCGAAGCACACCTGCACTGAAGTTATCTAGGAAACGAACTCTACATGGCGGAAAAAGCGTCGTTAAGCACTTTTCCAGATCCACTATGTCGAAGGGCGCTCACACATTGAGCTCCAAAGGAACAGTTGTCCCACCGCTCTGTTGCAAGATATCAAGACTTCCAATCAGCTTGTGACGCTGCAACCCCAAGATATAGTTCACATACCGTCACCAGAACGACTTTTCGATCCTCCTTCGCTTGTCGAGCAATGAACTCTCTGACCGCATTGATATCATGTTGGAGCGAGGACGGTGGTGGCTGTGTTGCGAAATATTCCTCTGCTGAGAAAGACTCGAATGTAGGCCCCATTGTAGCCATTGGACACTGGTTCTGATGTTCCGAGTCGAGGAGATAACACAAAGCAATGTAATCCTTGCGTATCACCTAAGAATCCACGGTTTGGCCCGGTTGGAAGTTGAAATTTGGAGGACCCGGGTATGTGGTTAGAGGGAACAATGAATTACAGTATAATGATCAAACATCTGGACTTTTGCATCTCGTCGACCTCTGATATCGATCTGCTGCAGCTGGCAATATATCTCACATCGACTCAAGAGTCAGGAGACTGAAAAATGGAAATTGAAGAGGTATCAATAGATTGTCCCACTGCAATGTACCTGATAATATACTCCAGAATTGTAATAATCTAATCGTCCATACATATCCGCATACACCAAGAATGAATGAGCATTCAACGATTCATGATTACTGCTTCAACCCTCCAATTCGTGCCCAGAACATCGCCTCTTTCAACCGAATTATCTCCTTCCACGTCCGTTCCTCCCAGGTCGCATCCCCGACATAGTTGCCTGATGAATCATCATCTGCTAACTTCTTGCTGTCATGAATGTCCGTTTCAACATCTTTCTTGCCGGTGGCTCCAGTGTCCGGCGAGGGTGCGACTGTCTCATCACCTTCGACATCCACGTTCACTATTGAGATCTCTGTCTTCTTTATGTTCTTCGTCTCAGCTTCTTGCTCAATGATCTCCTTCACCTCAACCTTTTCCGCCTCCTCGATCTTGTCCGCTTTCTCCTCGACCTTCTCCTCCGCTTTCTCCTTGACCTCGTCCGATTTTTCCTCAACATGCTCCTCGATCTTATTCACCTTCTCCTCGACCTTGTCTTCCGCCTTCTCCTCGACTTTGTCCGCCTTCTCCTCAACCTTCTGCTCTACCTCCTTGCCGCCCTCAGGCGATCCAGCCTTATCACGACCCTCTACTTCCTTCTCAGCCTTGCCTGCCTCCTTCCCAGACTCAGACCCAGACTCCGCATCAACAAACACTTCTTCCTCGACCAAAGGAGAAACGACAGCCGACTCAATCTCCTCAGCCACCGCGGGTTCCTCTTCCTTCTTGCCCTTCTTAGCTGGAGATGCGGCATCAGGGGCAGAAGAACCCGATTGTTCAGAGTCTTCTTTCTTGGACGCCTGGTCAGCGCCTTCGGCGTTAGACTCTACTATGGGCTCAGCGGGCGTTGGAGCTCGTGAAGGCATGTTATCTGCAGGCACGCGAGAGGCACGAGTGGCTGCACGTCTTGGTAATGGTGGCGGGACTAGAGGTCCAGGTAGAGCAGGGGCTGCATTTGCGACGGGCGGAGTCTGCGGGCGAGACTCAGGGTTCATCGGCCGGCGCGGTGGACGTGGTGGTAGTTTGGGTTCCTGAGAAGCAGCAGCAGCAGTGGCGTCAGCGGGTGTAGTATTGGTCGCAGGTGTTTCTGCAGGGGCTGAAGGAGCTTCTGCCTTAGCATCGTTAGCTTCTGTGGCCGCAGGTGTTTCTGCAGGTGTAAGCTGTTTTGCTCGGGCGTCCGAAGCTGAGGCGGCTGCATGGGATTCTGAAGGCGTCTCTGTAGAGGCTACAGGCGCAGCAGAGGGTTCTTTCTTAGTTTCGGTGGTTGTAGAGGTTTCGTATGATTCTGCAGGCTTTTCTGAAGGAGCTGCAGGTGGTATGGTAGGTACAGGGACCGCAGGAGGACTTGCTTGTCGCACTTCACTGCGTTTCGGCAGAGGCGGAGGAGCCGCAGGTTTCCCAGGTGTAGAAGCAACTGCGATGGTGTTGGAAGCGGGGGTGGCTTTCGGAGGAAGTGGTGGGGGGAGCCTTCTCCGGTTGGATTTGGGCTCAAGAGTTGGTGGAGTCAATGACGGGGTCTTCTCAGCAGCCTTAGCTTTTTTAGCTTTGTCTTTATCTCCTTCTCCCCAACTCGCAGCGCGTTCACCAAGTGCACTGGCCATGCTCCATAACCCTCTCCGACGGGGAGGTATTGGTGGTTTCTCTCCGGTTGGTGATGCGGCTTGAGTCGGGAAAGAGGGGACCTCCTCCTCCCAGATCTTCTCGACAATGCCTGAACGAACAAAAGCCCACAGGGAGCAAGTTGAGCGAAGGCGGGAGAGGCACCAGTTGTTCGTACATAGGGGATAGATGGTAGAGGATTGTTGAGGGTTGGTGCTAGAGACATAAGAGGCGCGACTGTCAGTATGTGTGTAGATGGGCAACGGAGAAGAAGACGTGGAAGAGTTCGATGTCCTAGGTAGAGAGGGTATAGAGATAGAGGACATGGTTGATGATGGTATTGCGAGTTTGAAAATGTACACCTGCGAAGGGGATACCTGTTCAAGAGAACCCTTACGAGAAGACGTAGGTGTAGACGGCGTGGAGTTGTTAGTAGAGATTGAGTAGTTGGTCGCGGAAGGCTTCTTGAACAAGGAAGCGGACCACGAGGTTGAACTAGAGTTCGATTGAGTGAGGACAGGTGGTAGAGGGGTAGTATTGCTGCCCGCGGTTGGCGTCGAGAATATTGACGTCCCACAGAGAGCGCACGATACATTGCCGCTGTTCGTGGAACCGGAGGTGTTGACCTCTTGGAGGAAGATAGATGAGGACATGGGCTCTATAATGAGCTGTCCATTATGGATAGCGGCAAGTACAGACCGACGTGACAACCAATTGAGCGACGGCGCAAGGTCGAGTCGTATTGTTGGCTCCCTGAGACAATTCAAAAAGGGGTTTTAGTATGATGTTCGAAATGAACTCACGAATCTTCGGTTAGAAGTCTTGCAAAAAACGGCAGAGGGAGTAACGATGATATCGCAGGGGGTTGTGAAGAGGAAGAGTGAACAGAGCGCAGGTGGGCCACAAAGAGCAGGAACTCTTGGTATGGAGAATGTGAGCTCAGCAACCGTAGTGACAGAGTCGGATTCTTGCTGGGACGCTTGCTCATGCCCTTGCCGACGGTCACGTCCAGAGCCGCCTGGGATGCCTCGACCATTCTCTCGGCTTCCTCCTTCTCCGCACGGAGCACCTGAATTTGCTGCTGCATGGCTGCAACTGCTTCTTCTGCACTTTTCAAGTTGCGTTCAGCGGCTTGAACCTTCTGTTCGCTCTCGTGCCGAGCGAGGCGCGCCTCTGCCACCATAGTATTCGCTTGTCCAAAAAGAGTAGCACTAAGATCGTCCAAGTCTTTCTCTATAGCCTGACGTGCACTTTCGGCTTGGCCACGTTGAGCCGCTTCTTCTGTCGCCTTCTCCATCAGGCGAGTGAGCTCGGCCGTTACTTGGGATTTCTCGACCAGTATTCCAGTGTTAAGTGCCGAGAGGTGCTGTTCATGTTCCGACTCTAGCTGAGATATTTTGAGAGATGAAGAACGATTGGCCTCAGAAGCAACATGCAAGTCATCCTCTAGGTCGGAAACTCTGTCGTAGGACTTGACAAGTTTGTTGTTTAATTCGTTGACCTGAGAGAACAGATCTTGCACTTGTAAGCGCAAAGAGTCAATAACCATTCGTTGTGCTTCAGGGTCCACGTCAGTTTGTGGTCGCTTTTTGTGTGTCGCATCGCCGTTCGTCGTAGCAGTAGTTTCGGAGCCGTTGACTTTTGGAGGGTGGGCAGCCTTTTCTACTTCGACCACAACTTTATGGTCTCCATTTTGCTTCGGCTCTTCCTGCACGTCTGGGGCCGTCTCAACCATAGAGGTCCTGTCTGCCCAAGGGTAGCAGTCAAGTAGCAGTAGATGAGGAGGTTGATGAGGTGGACGGAATCTGTATTATGTAAGGTATATTACTCGTAACTCCGAATTCCGCTCGAGTCTAGATCCCCATGGATGATGGCGACTCGAGCTCCTTTCAGTTTGGACCACGGATTCGAAATGTATACTTAAGTTTAAGTATGAATCTCTATCTATATTCAATATATCAGTCAAAACAAGATTACAGTGCCGGCCGCGGGTCATCCGACAGGCCCACAATTGGTTTAATCATATCTTATCAATAAACTCTCATGGTCAAGGTACGACCGAATTCTCAATACATTCTTTTGGCTCAACAACGCCCTATCACTCAGACTATTCAGACCACTCTCATAAAATTGATGGATGATGGTCTCTGACACCGGATTGTCTTGTCGGTGTTGCTCGAATTGTCCAATAACCGATGATTAATCGATGATTGTTCGATTGAGGGTAGGATATCTGCTGCCACTTGAGCACAAGCGATCTCCATGCTGGACAGATGGCGTAACATACGCTTACTGCTCGTTGTAATCACACGTATGCACCATTTCTGGTTCTTATCACCTGCAGGCGGGACACAAAAATGACCTGGATATCAGGCAAATTGTTTTTCCCTGCACATGGGTCCCTGTGGCTTTTGTGGCTTTCGCCTCGTTGACCTCCGGTTAATTGAAGTCAATAGAAAGTGTCGGGTACTAAGGCCAAAAGCCTATGATCGCGGGCTCTGTTCACGCAGGATCCCATTATATGACTCCAGATGACTCTGAAGGTCGCAGAAACTAGACCCGATCTTTGATTAGGGGTGGACGAGGCGTACTTTGCTAAACGTGGCCGAATTTCTATGTACGCGATTGCGGAGGCAATCTGGGAATGTCAAGGAATATCAGGAACTATGCATATGTCACAAACGGAAGCAAACGGCTGTCGCGGCTACACGGTACGTGTCACTTTCCATCTCCTGTTCCTGTCCACAATCCTGCCGCGGTCGTATGCGCACTTTGCGCTGAGTCCGTATCGTCGTGATGCGTGGCCTGCCTCGTGGCAGTCTCAACGACAAAGTTCCCTCTCTCTCAGGTAGTGGTGTGCCTTTGTTCCAGCTCATTCACCATCTCATTTACTGCTCTGACAACCATTGTACATTGACGACCCCTTACTGGTGGCGTTGTACTTTGTACTCTTAGAAACAATGCCCATCTGCAAACTTTTGGAAAATCTCTTGAAGCGAGATCCAACGTAGTTCCGCTTCTAGTCTCCATTCGGCAGTGAGTTAGCGAAACCGAGGTTATGACGAATCCTTATATTTTCAACCAGGAACTCGAAAGAACGAAAACGATGATTACAGTGAAGTGGCGAATGTTCTCGTAGATTCGGTCCATCTAAGCGCTTACTTTCCTCCTGAGACGCCATCGTCCATAATGAAGGCCGAAGGAAATACTTATACATACGTCCTCTTGGAATTTTTGATCAGAAGGATTTTTTGTGAGATCTCATCAAGATCTTTTCCTATTATGGCACCTACTCCGATTGTCAAGAAGTTGCAACCTTGCAGGGTTGTCTGGAGAAACCTCAAGGCAGACACGAGGTGATAACAACAAGTGGTCCAAATCTAACGACCTCGAATTGGAATAATCTCTAGGCAGCTTTCCCGTACTTTTTAAAAGCGACATGGAAAAAGCGAACTTTGTCCTTTGCCCGCCATTTACCAATACCTCACCTTGCATATCCTTGTTGCAAGAACGAAATGCCCGCTTTTCGTAACATCAAGACTCGCAGATCCTCTGGAAGGATATGGAACAAAACCGCGATCGCATATGATGGTACGTCACTCTTTACTTCTCATTCCCACTACCGTCGAATAGCTAAGAGTAACTGGCCACAGAGAAAGGATGGGAAATCCCTCCCCATGCAAATATATTGCTCAACATTCCTACCCGCAATGAGATTCCTTCTCCCCACTCCAGCGCTACTTCACCCTCCATCGCCTCTGTCGACTCTGACTTCGAAAATTACCCCGCGCGCAAATCGAAAGGAAAAGCCAAGGCCGTCCATACTTCTGACTCCGATTATGTTCCCCGTCCCAAAAACGCCTTCATACTCTTCCGCTCCTACTTTTACCAAACCTGCGGTGGCAGCGATCAGAATCAAATCAGTGTTGATGCTGGCAAAGCCTGGAAGGCGCTTCCTGATGAGCAGAAGAAACCATTCCAGCTGGCAGCAGACAGAGAGAAACAGGAGCACCAGGCGAAGTTCCCTCACTATACCTACTCTCCGGGTTCCAAGCTGGGCGCTGCGAGGCGGAAAAACTCTGTTACGAGAAAGAAGAAGACACCGCCCTCCGCCAAGAAGTCTCTTGTCATTCCACCACCTGCCCACCGCGACTCTCGTTTATCACGGGTGAAGGTTGAGCCCCTTCCTGTCACCATACCCCCGCCTGCACTACTTTCCCTCGCGCCTCCATCCCCAATTGTTCCTCACGTCGAAAAGCTTGCCGTTGAGCTTGCCAACTCGCACGCCGTCCCACAATCTGACTCAGTTTTCTGTGCTCACTGGTCCTTCGAAACGGCGTTTGTACCTACTTCCGAGATCCCTCCCCTGGAGTTATCGCCCGTAAAATCCGAAAAGGTACGTATTCTTGTCCGATTACATGAAGACTAATCTGATCTTGTATTTTGTTGTTCAGGAAGGGAACAAGGGTATGAAGGGATTGAAACCGCCCTCCTCATTACGGCCCCCGAACTTTGACATTAGCAATGAACCGTTCTGCCTCAATCCCCAGCTCGTTACCATCGGTAGCTACCTCGATACATCTCTTCCCAATTCCCACTACGATTACAACAATGAAACGCTCGAGCAACTTCCCAACTCTTCCAACTTCTACGCCCTCACAACGTTGTCTTCAGAGTTCGAAACTCGGAACCTGAACAATTCCAGCTATTTTGGCCCTTTGGAGCTCTCTTATGTTGGGTACCCGATAATTCCTGAGGTCACCAATGATGATTGGGAGCTCGACTTCTCTGCTATGGACAAGGATCTTGCGATGGGTTATGATACGAATTCTAAGCCCTCTTTCCTTCCGCCTCTAGCTGCGGGCCTTTCTGGCACTTCAGTTAAACCGCTTTCTTCGTTCGACGACTTCGAGATGGATCAGTATGTCGACTACGGCGAATGCGATGCCTAAATGCGATGCCTAAAAATTTCCTATCATGTTCCCCAGATGTTTGACACAGCCTTCGTAACGATTGATTCATGCATGCACGTAACACACCTACATGATATGACCCTTATGACTACTGCATTTCATCGCTCTGTACGCATATACTTTCCCCATCTACCCATCATATCCCCAAGTTTACCAATCTCATTCAAGTTGTACATACCATGAACCATTTCTATGATAGATATCGCATCCACTCGTCTTCACAGAAATTTCAAGCTTGTATTTGCATAATCGCAACCATGATCACTGTATATTAATAAATCGAGTTGCTTCTTCACCATGGTATCCTTGTGGTCGCAGTTTTTATTTGAGCAACAGATTACAGCCTTCAGAGCGCAGCCGCAGGTGACATGATGCAGTGCAAAGAGCATAGGCGCTTATGCATTATGTACGGCCGGCCGGCATACTGAACACTCTGTAATTGAACATGTCAACTGATCGTTTCAATGCAGGCACAGGTGACTGGCCGCAGCGTGTCCTTTACTTTCCGATTGCCTTCACCTTCAGCGTAATATGCGGCTTTCTACCGACCTTTGAACACGATAACACACTGGAAGAGCTCAACCATTCTAGTTTCGGATGATTGGCGTCAAGTCAGGTGTTTTCCTCCCAACTGATAAGGAATTAGGACTTGTTGCGCAAATCTACGAACGGGCTGGTTGTTCGCGTCCTGGACACATTGAAGGAAACACTGTAGCGGAGATTGTTTCTACTGCGGCGGTCGATCTTCCACCATTTATTCTTAGCGCGATATGGGATCTTGCGGATGGATCGAAGTCGGGGCATCTCTCAGAGACAGGTGTAGCTATTGCTCTTCGTCTCATTGGTTGGGCACAGAGTGGAGAGAAAGTAACTGCTAGTCTGGTGAATAAAAGTGAGGAATTCCTGATGCTGGCATTAACCTGAACTGATCCGTTGTAGGTGGTCCGTCGCCCAGAATCAAGGGACTCGCTGAGAACAACGCTGATTCATTGGACTGGCCTCCGTTCACCGAGAGCATCAGGAACGCGTCTCAGAAGCTTTTTGAGGAATATGGTCCCGTTTATGGCCTTCTTGAGGGTGAGCGCTAAATCACGGCATACATAGAGAAGTTATATGATCATCTTCTCCGGACTTTCGTAGGTGACAAGGCAAGGGATGCTTTTTTAGTGTTTGATCTGGCGCCAAAAGATATCTGGAAGATCTGGTGCGTTTGTCTCGCAAATAGAGTCTACCGTGATTCACAAGCCTTCAAATCAGGGACATTGCGGACACTCGAAAAAGAGGCGCTCTCGACAGATACGACTTTGCATTAGCAATCTATCTCATACAATGCGTACAAACAGGCCAACTGTCCACCATACCACCCACTACCCCTCCTCAAGTTTACGAGCAGATTCGTTCCGCCTCGGTCTCGCCGAAATTTCCTCCACCTCCTTCTCCACAAATACTGAACACTCTGGTCCGGCCTAGAAAACCGACACGGTCACCTCCACCACCTATAAACACATCCACGGTACCTCCGAAGAAATCACCTCGATCTGCTCCAATTGTTACGAATGCCAGTAGCTGGGACGTCAGCCCGTCAGCCAAGGCTATTGCTGAACAGCATTTCGATGAGCTGGATACATTGAAGGTCGGATACATTGAAGGAGACGTGGTTGCGAAATTCATGCGAGGATTTGAACTAATACCAGAGGATTTGGCTTTGATTTGGTGATGCAACTTTTTTTTCTCGTTTTAGTTTTCACAACTGACAGTTTTCACTTTTGAAGGGACCTCGCAGACTTGAATCACGACTTCCGCCTTAGTCGTGACGAATTTGTGATCGCCATGCATCTCATTGAGCAGAGAATCAATGGCGTCGAGTTGCCCTCCGTTTTGCCTGCCTCTTTGATACCCCCTTCGTTGAGAGATCAATCTCCACATACCACTTTACGACGATCAACCACTTCTCCTAGCCGCACAAAGTCCGTGCTTCGAGCCCATAATGTCACGATCAGCGGCAGTCCACCATTACCTCCCAATCCCATATACCCAAGCCATCGCCACTCTGTTCCGGTATCCAAAGGTATACTCTTTGAAATTACTCTAATGTATTGTCTGACACGGGTAATGAAGATAAGGCAATATCTCCCAAATCACCGTCTGCTCTTCGAAACAGTCGCCATTCCATCGCAATCCCACCAGGTATATATGTTTCCTTGCAGACTGCCACGATCAGCCATTGATGGCCAGCAGTCACAGAAGTAGATGTCCCACCAGTAGTGAATAGCGAACTCGAGCCTCAGACAGTTTCTCTCGAACAATATCGAGCCCTTGAACAACAGCATGCTTCCCTGTCTTTGAAGGTCGAAAAGCTCTCAACCCAAATCTCAGCACATCAAGATCCTTTTGTCGCGGGCGAACATGTTTCTCTGGAACAGTACCGATCGCTGGAAGAAGAAAATTCCCGACTTTCAGCGAACATCAAGGACCTCACATCTCAGATAGATGTCCTGCATGATGTTCAATGTCGGAACGAAACTCTCTCCAAAGATAAAGCCCAATTGCTTGCTAAGATTCAGGAGATGGAGCAAATTACTTCAGACCTGCTCCAGTCCAACGAGGCTATTTCGATGGTGGAACAATTGGAGGTTACCAACGTTGATCTCAGGCGACATATCTCGGAACTGGAGCAGCTACGACCGCAGTTGGAGGACGCGACCAGACGTCTAAATAACGCAGTTGAAGAGAACAGGGCTCTCAGTCAACGGCTTCGCGAAACTCGGGAATCAGCCGAGGGGGAGTCTCGCCGTGCGGCAATGGGAATAGAGAGCATGAGGAAGAATATAGAAATTCTGGAGAAGGACAAGGAAGGACTCCGGAATCGCGCGGAAACCCTCCAACAAGCCATCATGAAGGCCGCTTCGAAATCTAAGGCGATTCCTGAAATGGAGATCCTGATGGGTGATATTACGCGCGAGAACGAGAGCCTCAAGCTGCGTCTGCGTCAGATGGAGAACTCCACTGCAAACCTTCTTCTTTCAACCAACGGACACGTTGAGCAAGAGAAGCTACGACACGCGAATCGACAACTTACTTCCCAAATCCATGATCTCGAGCAACTGGTAGCTCAGTTACAGAAATCGAGTGAGGAGGTCGAGCTTCAGAGGGTATTGAAGGATGTGACGATCGAGAACGATCAGCTGAAGGGAAGCCTTAGGGAGACTGAGCTGGAAGTTACCCGACTACAGCAGACTGTGCGCCAGGTGGAGCCACTAAAGGCGGAGGTTGAAGAGCTTAAGGTTGAGATTCGTCGCCTACACACTGAGAATTTGCGGGAACAGGCTCGGGTGGAGGAGTCGCCGGTTCCACCACCAGCGTATGATGACGATCCTTTCCATTGATGCTTATCCTTATTTCCCCTCTGTTGGTGAGTGATCTGGAACTGTTCTTCATCACTTCCTTCTTGCAATCAGAACTCTCTTGACCTCACCTCTTGTTCGATTCGACTTCATCTAATAAGCATATTAGGAACATCGTCTGGACGTGTTCGATGTTTACATGGACTTTGGATTGCTAAGTGCTATATCCCACATTTTACCAAATAGCTGTCCTGTTGTACGTCATAATCTATCTTTATTGAGACGCTTAGATCCTCTGTCTAGAAAACTTGCATTGAGGGTAAGTAGGTAGACTGATACATCTTCCTCAAGACTGACCGTGCCTTCATTGGCACAACCATCAACAGGCACTGCCTCGAAGGGCTGTGAGCCTTATATATCTATGCCCCCGTTTTTCTTGAGGAAGGTAGATTCTCAACAAGTCCCTCTGGTCCCGAGGTCCCAAATCTTCTCCCAGACATGTCCAAGCTCGATTGGTGTATCGGTGGTCGTGGAGTAGGGAAATACTCTTTCATTTAGCAGGTTCTACACGAAGCTATCTCAATCTATCTCTTGCCCTGCTAACTAGGACTACACATTTTATGCAAGGAGAATTGATGTTCGTTGTCTTTCAGTGATATATATAATGCTGATCATCCGTTTTCGCAGAGAATAGAAGTAAGTTTGGGCACATATAGAGAGTATCCATGGAGTTGATGGGACACTAGTCGTGCTTGCCTGAGGACCGCTCGGAAGATACGTATCGCAAAATGATGGTTCGATGAACGTTCCTCTTTCCTTGAGATATGTGACGTGCGGGATCATCGTAAGTGATAACTTTTACACAATACGACTGCATGCAACGACGGCGCTTTGTTACGACCAAGACACCTCCAATCCTTGGGATCGCATGTCAATGGTGATGTACAAGATCATGATGTACTCGGTCACTTCAAGATCTTTCCTCGAAACGATCGAAGAATCCAATCGCTTTCTCCTTGGAACTGCGCGAACCGCGACAACCCCGCCCGCATCATTATTTCAATTGGGAACAAGTGCGATCGCCCTGAGAGAGAGGTTCTGACCGAGGAGGCGTTTGCGGATGAAATGGGGTGGTTATTTTGGGAATCGTCGGCTCAGACAAGAATTCATGTGGCAGAGCCGTTGGACTCATCACTTGTGCAGATTTGCTGATGGAAGAGCCCGTACGCCGGGTACGTGAGGTTCGAACACCTGTCATGCAGGATATAGGTGGAAAAAGGAAGGAAGGGTTTTTGAGTCTCCTACATCTCATCATTTGTCAGTGACATTCAGGCTATCCGCGTTAGCGAATTCCCATGTTACCTGAACGTCGACGCCAAAGCTTGTCCAGATCCTGAATTGGCATATCAACAGCCTGCTCATGCCAACGTGTTAAGTTAGCCCATAGAAACAACTTCGCATTCAGGCTGAGGTGTTCTAGTAAGGAGTGTGCTACGAGAAGTTATAACTGTCTGGATTACAGGTAATCAGCATTTGGGTGGTGTGTGGTACAAAGTAAAAGTATGCGAGTCAAGGTTATGTATGGTGCAAGTGGATAACTGATGCGGCGATCATGATGATAGCATGAAAGTCCTATGACAAGTGTCCTGTTGATACAGACGAAATGCAAGAAAAGACCAGGTTCGGACTTCTGGAAAGAAAGGATTGGGTTACTAATGACTCCGCTCCCGGATCGTCATCAAGCCTGGAACGCTTTTAATTTTATCGAGTGCGACGGGTTGATGGGGATCGGGTATGGCGGATTGAGCGCAACATGCAATATAGGAGAGCTTAAAACCAAAATCAGTAAACTACAAGTATTGCCCTTTGAAACTAGGTCTTACTTGAACACGAAAGGTGTTTGAATGTCGATTTTTCCGACAACAAATTGTATACTTCCATCTGTGAATAAATGAATTTATCATGAGATCCGCTCCTTACCGTAAACTGAAACTAGACTCACTGCTCATCAACAAGGGTATTCAGCTCGGCAATGCGGATGTGTTCGAGGAGAGTGTTCCGTGTCAATCTTAGCAGAAGCTTCATGTCCACGGCATCACTGCAGAGGTATGTCTCTTTCAACTCGTACGGCCCAGTCTTCTCATACGTGTCAAACGTGAGATTAGGGTGTGTTTGGGGCTCTCCTGACGAGGACTCGATATGATGAGGCTTAGCCCGAGGTGGGCTTTGTCGAATTTTTGAAATGAAGCTGGCGACGCTCAGAGACACGGGCATCGAGGGCGACTTCGAGGGAGAGGAAGGGGATGAAGATTTCGGTGAAGAGAGAGCAGACGGTGAGCGGGCTCGAGAGAGGAGTTGCATTGAGAGGTTAAGGTCTTGGGGACGAGAGAGGAAGAGATAACATGGATCATTTACCTTGTTCGAATGCATTTATAGAATAGGGGCCATCAGCTGGAGCGGAACGTGCTAGCGGAGTTTGTTCTTTGTTACATCAGTTCAGTGTTGCTCGGAGCACACCGACGAGCGCTTCTCGAGGAAGTTCACTTCCTTGCCTTTTCCAAATCCAGGGGCCTTCGGAATTGAAGAGGTTGTGATATCTATGTGAGCAATCCGTTCTTGTACATTTTGGAAATGCGCACTGCAGAGTATGGTGCTGTGCGCTTAGTCAGCGCTACTTTTGCACAGCGGCCATTTTGGCGGACCAAAACTTCGGCTTCCTATTTTGGTAGGGTCGCGCCCTGGCAACACGCTGATTTGTCCGTAGGTATGTAGATACATCGGAAATTAAAAACATTTCATTGCATTTCTACATGATTCGTCCCAAGGGAGCCCAGAAGGCTGCTGCAGCTCGCGCGCGTGAAGGACGAGCCAAAGGAAGAGAAGTGCAAAAAGATGTTGACATCATCTCCATTTCAGACAGCTCTGTCACTGTGATTACACATTTGCAATGTTACAGGAGAATATGCCGAAGGCTTTGGAATCAGTTTCCATTTCAACAATCCGAAAGTGGAGAACGCCCAATCCGTTGGGATAGACGTATGGTGCTGTGCGCTTAGTCAGCGCTACTTTTGCACAGCGGCCATTTTGGCGGACCAAAACTTCGGCTTCCTATT
>JAGGAR010000027.1:41359-55726 GCA_017657315.1 Termitomyces sp. K1Ag | reverse complement strand
TCTGATTCAGTCGGGCACGAATAATAGTCAGGATAGAGACCCAGGATCGACCCAGCTATCACAAATTTTCGTCAGACCCCTACAATGCCCGTGTCAAGGCAGAGGATCACGCCTGCCAGAAAGCCATCGCTGGCCTTGAGGAGATGGGCTATAGTACGTCGCCATCTTTTTTAACAAATTGACATGTGTCTGATCGTTGAGGCAGAGCGCCACCGTCCGTCTTCCTTTGTTTTATCATCGCTTGATCTAACCACGCCCGAACAGACTACAAGAACGAATTAAACAACAAAATCGTCAACGGCTCCAGGAATCAAAGAACCTTGGACTTTTACCGTACACAATCCGGGCCAGACGATCAGCGCAAACATACCTCAACAGTCATGAGTATGTTCTGCTCGTCTTCGTGCGTTCTGGGGGCTCGACTAATGTTTCGTCTAGTTGATGGATACATTCAACAAGGTTATACAGCTACCGCCACTCGCGAGATACATGCAGACGAACTCGCTTGCAAAATGTATCTTGAAACCAACTACCCCGAATACAAATACTAGCTCTTGTCACTGTAGCTCTCCGTCCCGGCGCATAACGGCAGAGTCATTTGATCCACTGGCAACTCGAGGTTATTCCCACCTTGGCTTTACGTGTGCTTCCGCCACTTATGATCACTTCATCACCTGCCGCTTCATTGTCGTTTTTACCCATTGAATCTTCTTTCCGGCTTCCATACGCTTTCCGGTATCTATCATGTAGATACCTTTCGTAATCTTTATGTATATCGGCATTCCGTTGCGGAATCTCAGCTCGCAAGAGTTGACCAGAGTTGAGATCGATCCGAATAAACCAATCATGAAAACAGGGTCCAACAAAATGTTCTCTACCACCTTCACTTCGCAGATGCTCCATCTGTATATTTGGATAGCATTGTCAGTGACCCTCTTATGCCCGTCAGGGGTATTCAGCTTGATTTTTTGACCCTTGAAACCGCAAAATGTCGACGTCTACCTATGCCGTCAATATCTACTCCTGGCTGTATTTCTGGGACGATAGCTTTCTTCTGCCGCAGAATATCGCCGCAAATGGAGAGGCTTTCAACGGAGGTATGTTTTGCCGATGTGACGACTTGACAGCCCATCAACTTACAAGCTAAGGAAGGTAGCAATGTACCATTGTGGTGCTCAGATGCTCCCACACCAAGCTGACCATCTGCATATCGACACATCTGCCGCTTCCAGTCTACCACCGATCCCAGTCAATTGCAAGTTAACCGATTGAAAATCTACGACAAATGCCATATTCCGAAGCAATATCCCGTCTTCGAAGCTCATGTTATCACAGCACTGGTTGAGCCACGGACACGCAAATGGACATCAATTAGTACTGATATTTGGTTTTGTTCTACATTAGTACTGCTACCAGGAACCACACCCCCGCAAGGCCACGATAGGGTAAAATCATCTACGCCCCACAACCCGCCGGTTTTCGATCGATCTTCATTATTATGCTTCCTGTGCGGCATGCCACTACCTAACTGGTTTTTCAGATATATGCCGATCATGTCTGGTTCAAGGCTTGTCCGTAGCAAAACCAATGCCGGGATATTGAGGATAGTCTGGAACGATCCGTTAAGGATTATTCGCGTCCTTGGTCCGCCGGCGATCTGGCGAGTATTCAGTATATCCGTGGACTCGAGATCTTATCGCGCCACGGCGATCGTCGATTTTCTCCGAATACCGTGTCCCTTCGAGCTCCCCCAACCTCAACGATGAGCTTTCTCCTCTCGTCTCTGATTTGCACTTGTATGTAAAAAGATCCATCCGGCATTTTAATTCGAATGCGTCATCGCCGCGGTATCTCCCCCGATCTGGAGATCTAATGGAAATTTTTTACTTCCCATCAAATATCACTCGGAAGGATTCGCTCCTATCATCTTGTCGAGACAGGGATCGTTGTCGCACTATCACTCGTGCGATGCACCCGCCATTATCATTTGAATAACAGATGTAACGAATGAACCTTGATGGTTTCAAAGTTGAATTACTTTCTAAAACTTTCAACGCTGATAGGTGCAAAAATTCCGACGTCGGTTCAGACAGTAACTCTCGATCACAATCGCTGTGCTCCTAGCATGGACCAGTGTCACCACTCACGCAAAACAGATCCTGGCCAGTTTCCATTTGTGGAATATTGTCCCCGTTCGGTTCGATTATCTTCTTCATCTCTCGAAGAGTTCGATCCTACCGACACAGACTACATCCTGGATACCCTGTTCCATTACTACCACAGCAATCTCCTTAACTCAACCATAATATGACAGGCCGTAATGTTGCCGGCCAGCCTCCACAGACATCCCTTACAGTTTCAAGCCGCAGTCCTTTGGACCCTTGCCCGTATCCAATGCTGTGACTGTATATGACTGGTTTCTCTATAAATTTAAACCTCTTTGGTCGTCATTTTCCAGACCATAAGGTGCCCTCTGTCCTTATTCTCGTGCCAGGTTATCTCTCGTATAGCATGTGTAACACTCTCTTCACTCTTCCTCTTGACGATACTCAAGCTTTCTCAGCGAACGTTCAACGAGAACTCGAAACCCTTGCCAATCAATATAGATTACAAGTTCAATACTACAGGCAATACGTGGAGCAGTCTTATGCCGGATATCCGACTCGTCTCTGCAAAGTTGTAGTGTCGGGTAAACCTTGCATCTCCTGATAAGCTCTTAGAGTCACTAACGATAGACTCGGGAATCTTAGTGAATGGCGCACATTACTCTGCTACGCATCCTAATCAGAATGCGGCTCAGGACATGGCTGCTGGCTTTGCCCTTAGTGACCTTCGACAGCAACTCACCCAAAGTACGCCGCTTTGACGCTGACATATTTCTGACCTACCTTTCTTACTACTTGATTCTACTAGGAACTTCGATCCGTAAACGATACTGATTTAAAAACACTGTGCTTTGACTTACAAGTCATTCTCTAGCATACTCCGCGTCTGGATACATTAGTACACCCCAGCATCGTAAGTTCAGCCTTAGCGTTCCCTTCACCCACTCTAACGATACCAAAACGACCAGATCATGGGACTTCCGAGCCTTCACGTAAGTCCCTGATATGATGGTTCTTAAATTCCTGTTCTGATATCAGACTGAATAGATCATGCGACAACTCAAGAGCGTGAGTCTAACTAGCACTCAACATCTAGTACTGCTTCCAGAAGTCTCATCCACCACTTGTCTTTAGATTACAGAATGCGCCTGAACAACATGGCGGTTGCCTGTGGGCTTTCTGTCGCGTATGACCCTGAAAGCTACACCGGGCCTCAACACAATCCTCGTTGGACTTCCATCGTATATGGTAGGGACCATGAAATACCTCCCTCTTAAACATGAACTCATTGTTTATATCAATAGTAGGCGGGATGAAGGGTGGTGAAGGCTACGGGAACAGCAAAGGCGCTGCTCGTGAACAGGCAGCTAAACAGGCTCTCAACTATCTGATCAGCCGTAATTACCCCGGCCAACGTCGATCATGATATTCACCTCCTGCTGAATACTCACCGTCTACGATATGAACTTTTCTTCGAATCCAAGGACAAGTTTTGGATCTCTGATAGGAACATGATTCTTAGCGGGTTTTGCAGCATTCAATCAACTTCGCGGTAGTACTTATATGTTGTAGGACGAGTCCTTTGGACCTTCTCACAAATGTACTTCCCGTTCTGGTACAAACCGAATAGCTGCTTAATTCAATCAAGGACTGCGAAAAAACCTGGATTGCCAACATGAGTGAGGCTGATAACGCTACGTTAAAACGTCCCTTCTCTAGATTCCAGAGATTGGGCTATGTCAGTAAGAGAGGAAAACAAAAAGGTATCGCGAAGAAAATTCCGAATGATAACCAAAAAAGAAACGGCTCCCAAGAAAGCTCAAGCGGCGTATCATCACATCGAAAGACAAGAGATTCACTCGGCGACCTGCGATGGAGTTGGGCCAGCCTCGGACTGATCAACTGAGGCAGCTTCCTCCGCCTCAAGTTTGTCTAGCCATTTGGCCACAAACTTGGAATGTGCACCATAATTGATAGTCGCGTCTAGCGTGTCTCTGCCAACACAAAATTTCAACTGCTACAGGCACGCCACAAAGAGAAAGGGTTACCTGACGATGCCCTTCTTGTCAATGATGACTGTAACGCGCGCAACGGGGGCCAAACCCAGCAAACCTTTGCCAATTCCGTATGACTTGGTAGCCTGGCCATTCACATCGCTCAAAACTGGATACTAACTCATAGAAACAGTCAAAAATCTACTCTGTAATAAAAGAAAGACAAGGCAATACTCACCGTTAATTTCTCCTTCTCAACAAACCGCTTCTGCTTGTCAACAGGGTCAGGACTAAGCCCGATAATCTGAACTTTTCCAGGCTTGAAGGTGTCTTTCTCTGCAAGATATTTCAATCGGCTAAATCTGACCTATACATATCCATGAGACGGTAGGGGTGGAACTCACCAGCGATGGCATCCCGGAACTGGCAAGCTTCCTTGGTGCAGCCATAAGAGCCTATTTAAAGATCAAATATCAAGGAAATCTTTGTAAGCCGAAACGAGATGCCTGAATTGGGGTAGAAGAACAGCACAGTCGGAATACCAGATTCTCCTGGTGTCAACGAATACGTTTCCCCCGTGTAGTTCGGGAGGGTGATAGATGGAGCCTGTTTGCCAATAAGTGCTGAAAGAGACATGGTGGAAGTAGAGGGTCAAGTTCTTTGTGGGACAATTAGAAGACTAAGCGAGAGAATATAAGCCCTTATAAGTCGTCATCGCACAAACATATCAGGATGCCTCTCAAACACCGAAGGTAACAAAAAGGTCTCCTGGAACTTGCCCTTCTGAAAGGCAAAAGGCAGCTGTATTCATCGTAGATACGCAGGTGGAACCATTACCAAGAGGACACCGACACGAAGTGTTGCGAATCCACCCGGTTCGCATGACATTGACACAAAATATCCGAATGTTCAGCTCTCGAGGAGATGACGATGATTCTACACGACTTTGCTTTCCAACACTCAAGATCTTTTCAAAGCTTTTATGGAAGAAAGGGTTCGAACTCGACGAACGCACGTGCTTTGAGCGTATTGTATGCACCAAGGAGAGGATGGGTAGTTCGATGGACAGGGGCTCAATTGGCAATGAGGATAATGTTGAATTAGGCGAGTTGTAACATTTGGATAGCACTACAAGTAGGAAATAAATGTAGGCCTGTCATGACAGGCTCTGGGCAGCATTCATTGCCTCTGCGAAATCCTTCGCATCAAAGACGTCTTGAGCATGATTACGGTTGCGACATACCAGCATTTGCTTCAGCGAACCGCGCGCCTACCCTCTCCGAATGTTTGATGAACTTTTCCGTGCAATTCATGATGCACCCCTCCTGTTTGAGTTACGAGGATTAGAAAAGACCCGTTGTAGGTTTGGAGGTCGTACCTCTTTCGACGAAAGAGCTTTGCTTGTGAAGTCGTTACAGCAGGTGTTGAAACACTTTTCGGCCAAGTTGGAGTACATTTTCAAAAAATCTTGCATCTAAGGCTCTGGTCATTGTTTGCTTCAAAAAGGACTAACGCGTGTATACTTGTTTCTTTTCAATGATTTTGGTCATATGGGCCTGCTCGGCCGCGTTGAAATTTGAAAAGTCCATGGTGTGTGAGGGTGTGTGTGAGAGTGAACGAGAAAAGTCGTGACGAAAGCGTCGGCAAAATCTTCGGGCTTTTACAGCCACGTGCGAAGATTTGATCTCGCGTAGACTGCTAAAGATTTCCAAGCTCGAGTCACATCTCTGTTCGTGTCCCATTTTCCCCCATACTACAGACAAAGTACTGTCACGATAATTAAAACAACAGTATCTCCAGTAAGTATCTGCTTGATGTAACCGATCATTCAATTTATATACTGCGCTCGTTCTATCAGTGGTTGAACACAATCTCAATACTGCCATGTCTTTCAAGGACGCTCTCGCGCGCTTAGAGAATAAGAGAGTCGTGTCAACTCGCCCTCTCATTCCTCCCCAAATTCTGCAAGAAGATCTTCCTCTGTACGTTTTGTATCACCTCACGCGGCGTGGCCCTCATATCTTCGAAGGACTCTACTTGCTGCACAGACCGTCCTCGAAGGACGTTTAGCCACAGAAAGGATTTTGAATGGTGATGATGACCGACTTATGGTTGTCGTTGGGTAAGAATGACTTCTTCGGCCGACATAGACGCACCGTCTTGACCTCGATCCGATCATAGGCCGTGTTCAGTACACAATGTCCCTGCCGCTCTGGAATACGCTCAACTGCTTAAGGCATATGCTGACTCTGCCAAAGATGATCTTCTCATTGTCATGCGTGTCTACTTTGAGAAGCCCAGGACGACTGTTGGATGGAAAGGTCTCATCAATGATCCTGACATGAACGGCAGCTTCCAGATCAACAAGGGCCTTCGTAAAGCCCGTACGCTTCTCCTTGATATTGCTAAACTCGGCTTGCCAGCCGGATGCGAATTCCTTGATACTATAACCCCGCAGTACACGGCTGATCTGGTTTCTTGGGGAGCCATCGGCGCCCGCACAACGGAGTCACAGGTTCATCGTGAGCTCACATCTGCGCTTTCGATGCCCACAGGCTTCAAGAACGGCACTGACGGAAGCGTGGGTATCGCACTTGATGCCTGCCGCGCCGCAAAAAGTGGACATGTCTTTCTGAGTGTTGGCAAGGAAGGCTTGAGCAGTATCGTTGAGACTGAGGTACGGTTTCTCTCCCGTCGACATTCCCTGGAATCAATTTGTCATCTTAGGGAAACCCGGACGTTCATATTATTCTACGGGGAGGTGCATCTGGGCCCAACTACGCTGCTGAATTTGTCCGTGATGCTGGAGCTAAATTGGCGAAACAAAACTTGCCGCAAAAAATCATGGTATGTTCCTCTCTCCTCTCTTGCGTTCAATTACACATCATTAAACTCTATCTACGAAGATTGACTGCAGCCACGGCAACAGTCAGAAACAACATCAAAGGCAGGTCGAAGTTGCTGACAACGTCGTAAGTAATTAAAGTTCAGCGATTAAAAAATGTTGTTCATATTTGATACGACAGGCAAAACAACTCGAGTCCGAGGACACAGCTCCATTCATCATGGGCGTCATGTTGGAGAGCAACCTCGTTGAGGGCCGGCAGGACATCCCCCCATCTGGGCCCAGCGGTTTGAAGTACGGCCAGTCCGTCACGGACGCGTGCATCTCCTGGGAAACTACAGTGCCGACACTTGAACGCCTCCGTGAGGGTGTGCGGGCTCGCAGAGCTAATATTGCTAAAGCCGCAGCAAGGTGAAAGGTCAGATACAATTTTAGGCCACCCATTGAAGACATACCGGCGGAAAAACGGAATATGTGCAGATCTAGAGATCAATGTAAGATTCATCCAAATGTAACGATTTTGCTTGGTTTGGAAATGGTGTATCTATGAGTTGGTTTGAATCGGTTCGAGCGAATATATACCCTCAGCTACGCGGCGAGCAGCTACGACAACTGTTAGCAATGTTGAGGAGGTGTAATACACCAAAGTGTGTGGCCGCTCTATTCACGGAGCCGACCAATGGCCGACCAGGCGAGGGAAACCTGCTCTGACGGTCTCCTGAGCAACATTGAGAATCTCCAATTAGGACACGAGATGCTATTATTTAAACCTTGTACCGCAAAAACAACAGAAGACGGAATCTGGGCCACAGCACTGTGACACAGATGAGTACCTCGCTTAATAAATTGTCAGAGTGTTTGGGGGAACAAGTCTCTTGGGATTAGGGATAATTAAGCCGTCGATCGAGGCTCAGCTGCCGCTGTGCATAGTAATGAAATAAGATCTAGATGTAATCTGTGCCTCCTAAGTCTTCCATTTTCGCATTCCGTACGAAGTTCACATGTACTACGAAGTCTGCCACCTTTTGTGACCAGATAGGAAATCTCTGCATACTTGGCATATGTGGTGTGGTGTGGCGCTGACTCGGAGAAGATGTAAATGAGATCCGTGATCGCAGAACCGAAAAAGGAACCGGATTCGCTATGATAATCTAGATATCCACAGCTGAGTTTAAACTGCTTCTGTGAAATGGGAAAATGGTACCAATGGGGAAGGCAATGAAAGGTGGGTTCGGGGCGGAAACTCATAGGATCGGTTCGGTCTCGTCGGTCCACATTGAGGTTGTTATGAGCATTGAATATTGAATGCAGGCTCGGAAGAGAAGAGATGGTGTAGGCACCTAGCTGTGGATGATGGCGGCGCATACTAATTCTTCGAGTTTCACGGAAGAAGTCGAGAATCGATAGCACTCTATTTTCTGTCACTGTCAGGTATACTCCTTTGTTCAGACGTATACGACAAGGGAAAGTGATTATCAGGCATCGTGTAATATCCATAGGCCTCGGGTCAGCTATTCATAGGCTGATTTTCTGATATTCCTAAACTATTCAAAGAGCGTATGCATGTACGCAGTCTACTTGTAACTATTGCACGCGCAAATGATCTAACGTACAAGTCTGGGCCACATGTAATTTATCTGAATCCCAATACAAGGTCCGAACGAGTTTCTCCGCAACCCACCGCGAATCGGAGACCAGCGTGCCGTACAGCGAATTTCCGATGGCGAGGAGCGGCGGTTGATCGGAGAAGTGAGAGGGGCACTGATTGCTGGATCATCATTGGAGGAACTCAACGGAAACGTCAACCAATCATAATCGATGCATAATCCTGCAAAAGCTACTAAGCGCTTATACGCCATCCGGGGACTATCTCGAGGAACCCCCGACGCAGGTCTTTCCACGATGACAAGGTGTAGCTGCCTGTAGAACCACGGCGCTGGATAATGATGTGTGGGACAATGCCTGCAGTGACTGACAAAAAAGTGATTAGATAGCCTGAGGCGGGCCGGACCATCTAGCATAAGCATATCGTGTCAAAGGTGTGACATCATCCACCCGGTTTCAGTCTGTCTAACTTTTTTGAGGCGGGCCCGGGGATGGCGTCTACGCGAGGCCGCAACGCTTTCGACGTGTATAATACACTAATCATTCTCTCGGACCAGGGTTGTCTTCCCTCCCACTATGGTCCACTTCGCTAGATGGTCCAAGGGCCTCTCTTTGTCGCGAACAAGCACCCTCAGCGATGATATCCAGGACCTCGCCGCGACCTCCGATCCACCGACTCTTTCTCAGCTTTATGGAGAGGCCGCAGAGTTCGAGAAAATTCTTGTCAAATCCGGCTGCATTGATTGTCGGCACTCTCATAAAGATGGTTCAAATGGCTTTGCGGACCTCGTCGGTCATGACCTTAGCCAATATGAACGGGCCGTGGCAGACCGTGTAAACAAACTTAGCGTTGCTCGGTTGTATGCAGACGATGCTTTTGATTCATCCAACAACAACAAGGATGCCCTCGAGGACAATGCCGCCCAGTCTATACCTCCAAGTCCAATTATTGATCGCATAGTCACAGAGGAGGACGAGCCTTGGCAATTGGATCCGCCGGAAATAATCTCTCTTCTTATTGATGAGTTCGGACCTTTGACAACGGAAGGCGAGGAGGAAAAATTGCTTCTAGAAACGGATGGATGTTTGATACTGGACGTGTTCATCATAGTAAGTACTTCTCGTTAGCGCTCTCAATAACAGTCACGAAGGTTTTCAGGGCGTTATACATGTCACCACACATCGCATCGCGTTCCACGCTTCGTTGCTCGAAAGCAAACCTGATATGCCATCATCCGAACGCACAATAAAGACCGGACCTACTGTCCTCCATAGGAAGGGATGGCACGCGAAGCGCCGCATCTGGTTAGAACTATTACATGACATGCTATGTGCCTACACGTCTAGCAGCGATGAGGGTAGGCTCCGGCCGTTAACTACCATTCTTTGTGAGCCAATCACCCCTTGTTTCGGTCGTGGTCTGTCTTTCTAAATTTCCCCAGTTACCTTCATTAAGAAGGTTCAACCAATTGATCCTCAACGCCCACGATTCCTTCGTATAGAATTAAACGTTCGCTCTCGGGATCTTGTCGACGCATTTGAGTTCGACACCGAAGAATCAGCGCGCGACTGGCGTAGAGAACTCACAGGTAGGTCATTCTTGACCGCCTTTGTTTGAATGTTGACTTTCAATGCCATCAACCCAAGGTGCTTTATTTCTGTACCGTCATCAACGACGGGTAGCCCTTGATGCATCAATAGCAGAAGAGGAAGCCGGAATACGGCTCAGCCTTCCTCTCAATAGGATTGCTAAGATACGCTTCGGATGCTACCCAGAGTTTCCGTGTATCGCTTCCCTTCTCGTACAGTCTCTGCCATCAGAAGACCCCAGGGACGAAGATGCTGTCATAGAGCAAGAAACCATCCATATTGGAACGCTCAGGCCAACCAATTCGTGGAACCGTTTGGAGAGACGTGTTGAAATTGCACGGCATCGATTGTTGAAAAGACCACTGGACCAATTTCCTGTCTTTATTGATTTCGGCCCATTGACTTTTCATGAATCACAGTCGATGCCACATGATTCCGATATGCCGTGGATCAAAGAGGTCGCCATTCGTGGGGCGCTTGCGCTGGGCTCTGATGAAACCCACCTATGGGGTAAGATGCTTGCCAATCGCACTACCAACGAAACAATAGCTCATCGCCCAATACAGTCATCAGAGCTAGGATATATCGGAACATCTCCTCAACAGGGTATTTCGTTCTCACCAACCATTTTCTTTGTTTCTGGAGCAAATCATCCACAAACGACATCAAGTACCGTATCCCTCTCCTCAAGATACAGACCATTAAACCATTCAGCGTATCAATATGTCTACTTCACGGTTTAACGATTACAGTTAAGAACAAATCACCTCTCAAGCTTGTTTTCAGGAGCTCTGAATCACGCGACGATGCTCACGAAAAGGCCCTGGCTGCCTTAGACAGAGTTCGTTTTCCTCCCATGTCGACAACTACGTTCACCCTTTCACGCTCAGCCACCATGACCACTGCCACTACTTCGGCTTCGGGTTCGTCCATGTCGCCGGAATCGGTTGTGGAGCGTTCTTCAAACTCTTCTGGACTATCTAGATCAGCGAGTTTCAGCGCTACCAGTGTCCTTGCCCCGCTTTCTCGAACTGTCAAGGCCGTCAAAGCCGTGGGTTTGCCCCCTTACATTCACTTGAGGCTGCCCAAGGCAATCAATCTGCCCAGGGAGATGCTTACGAGGATGCCATCGATGCATTTTGTGTGTTTGACGATAGGATCGCGAGGGGATGTACAGCCGTATATCGCTCTTGGACTTGGGTTGATGAAGGAGGGTCATAGGGTTACCATTGTCACTCATGAGGAGTACAGGGAGTGGATTTTGGGCTTCAATATTGGCCATAGAACGGCTGGTGGTGATCCGGGCGCGTTGATGAAGCTCAGCGTTGAGAATAAGGTATGTATAGCTTTCAAATTTGCGTAAACCCAGCTGGCCGATTGAGGATGTCGTTCAGATGTTCTCGCCTGAGTTCTTCAGAGAAAGCCTGATGAAGGTGTGTCCTTGTCCTTCCATTCCCTTCCAAGGTTTTTTTTATCTTGTGGCTTAGTTCCGACCTTGGCTTGATCAACGTAAGCATTACTACTATCAACGAGTATATGCTTCTTGAACGGTCCATTAGTACTTGTTGATGCATGGAAGGCATGTCGTGATGCAGATGTCCTGCTGGAAAGTCCATCTGCTATGGCGGGTGTACACATTGCCGAAGCTCTTAGTGAGCCTTCTTCGTGACCAAAATGAATTTTTCCACAATTAACGGCATGCAGGTATCCCTTATTTTAGAACGTTTACCATGCCATGGACAAAGTCAGTTGGCTCGTGTTATCATGAAGATGATCCATGCTCCAACTCATGTACAGGACAACGGAGTTCCCTCATGCATTTCTGAGCCCTCCGGTGGAATCTCCCGCGTTTAACAGTGCCTCGTGAGTATTAAACTGTCAAAGGAGAATTTACTCATCCAAACGGTACAAACTAGTTACGTGTTGTTCAGGTAAATATCATTATCTGTGACTGCTGGACCATCTCCGGTAATAATCATACAGCAACGTCTTGTGGACTGCCACGTCTCGACAGATTAACAAGTGGCGACGGCAAGTCTTGAAAATCTCAAACACGGACATGGGCCACCTTGCACAGTCCAAAATCATTACCATCTACAACTTTTCCCAGGTATGTCATAGCGTTTTTAATGTCGATATCGCGGCAGATCACCGTACGTAACAACAGGGTGTCGTACCTAAACCCTTGGACTGGGGAGACACCACCATCATTTCGGGATAGTTAGTTATCGTAACCTGTTTCACACCTCTCCTCTTATGTTCTTTTACAGTTGGTTCCTGGACAACCCCGATCTGAATTGGTCACCACCACAAACCCTGCTTAATTTTATGGCCAAGGCGCGGACAGACGGCAAACCACTCGTTTATATAGGTTTCGGCTCCATCACGGTCCCAAACCCAGCCCGTGTCACGGAGCGCCTGGTGAAAGCTGTTGTTCAAAGTTCGTCCTGTATAGATTCAGCCAGTGTCCATCATTGATCAGGGAGGATAGGTGACGTTCGTGCAATTATAGCTAAAGGCTGGGCTACGAGGATGAGCAAGATTGCGGATGAGGATAATACTGAGATACCACCCGAGTGTTACATGCTTGACAAGGTACCGCATGACTGGCTTTTCCCCCAGGTTGATGCGGCGCTACATCATGGTGGTGCTGGAACCACCGGTGCAAGTCTCCGTGCGGGCATACCGACGTTGATAAAGCCGTGGTTTGGTGATCAATTCTTCTGGGGAGCACGCGTGCATAGGCTCGGGGTATGTACAAACCATGTATGACAGATCATCGTACTCATTGGTTTCATTTCAGGCTGGGCTCAGGGTACCTAGCTTGAGGGTTTCGGACTTGGTTCATGCTCTGACGAAAGCCACCACCAGTCCGTGAGTGTCGACCGAAACTTTGTATGCTACTGGTATGAGCAAGCAACTGATGGTCGTTTCAGTGTAATGAAGGAGAAGGCGGCGGCTGTCGGGGAGAAGATTCGCAGCGTGAGTTACCTTTGCTTTCGGTTACCCTCGAGCACGGTGTTAACACTTGTCTGCAGGAGGACGGTGTGCGCACGGCTATCCATACGATATATACATACCTCCCGCGAGCTGCTCGGGATCGGACTTCCCTCGACTAACCGCCTCTTCGCATCCAACTACACTTATCATCTTGGTCCATATAGTATCATTGCGTATTTCCTTGCATCTCGTGCACGCTATCTGTACTAATCATTGCAACACCTTATCTATGTACTACTAGTTATCCACCCCTCGCTGTCCACCGCTCACCGTATAATCCTCATTGCTCATCTTAAAGTAATCGAATCTGCTCAGGCTTTCGCATATTTCTGTAATCAATCAGTACATGTCAGTTCCTGGAGCTTGGGAAAGGGGACATGTGGATTCAAAGGCCACATGGATTTCTTCTATTTCATGGGGCGTAACAAGAACAACCATCATGATAATGATGAAGTTCATGCAAAATGACAGCTCAACGGAGGGCCGTTGACTCGGAGTCGATCAGAGATCGCCGTCAACTCCTGATGATGATGAACCTTTTCTGGATGCTACATACACACTCGGGCTTGGAACAAGAAACAAGATGATCAACAAAGGTATTTTGACAGATGATCTTGGACTTTAGATGGCCTTCCATATACCGATGACCAATTGCTAGGGTTTTTCAGTGAATTTCTGGAGGTTGAACGGATTTCATGAAATGGAGTCGGAAGCGACGCCACAATTATTGAACATTGCGAATCTGGCCTAGCTAAAAATTTTGAATGGAGTATTTCACTATGGACTATAACGCATATAGTGTTATGTTGTTGCCCGAAAATTTTGCCAGGGCTTTACCACGAGCGCCATATCTCATCAGTGGTCTCAGCCGTATGATCATTACTATCTTGTCCATGCAATACCAAAGTTCTTGTAACCCCTGACCACTAAGACGTAGATGAAGCCCCTGAGAGGCACTGGCATTCAATAACGCTGCTTCGTGCCTACGGAAAGGGTCTTTAACGACGCAACTGGTGGCTGTATTGCCTAAAAAGAACACGAAGAGCCGAGAAGTACGAAAGCTTGACAAAAGCTAGAGCCAATGCGGATAGCGTTTCATGGTTCCTCGAGAAGATCCTTCCTTCCCTTGGCAGCTTATGTAGATAGCCTCAAACTTCGGATGAAAGCAAAAAATGCTTCGAGCGTAAGTAAGTATTCTACTTGTAGATGTACATTTGTGCAGCTAGCC
>JAGGAR010000027.1:0-41259 GCA_017657315.1 Termitomyces sp. K1Ag | reverse complement strand
TCAACGGAGGGCCGTTGACTCGGAGTCGATCAGAGATCGCCGTCAACTCCTGATGATGATGAACCTTTTCTGGATGCCTACATACACGTCTCGGGCTTGGTCCTTTGCTGAACAAGAAACAAAATGATCAACAAAGGTATTTTGACAGATGATCTTGGACTTATGGCCTTCCACATACCGATGTCCAATTGTTAGGGGTTTTCAGTGAATTTCTGGAGGTTGAACGGACTTCGTGAAATGGAGTCGGAAGCGACGCCACAATTATTGAACATTGCGAATCTGGCCTAGCTAAAAATTCCGAATGGAGTATTTCACTATGCCAGGATTATAACGCATATATTGTGTTGTTGCCCGAAATTTTTGCCAGGGCTCTACGACGAGCGCCATTTCTCATCAGCGGTCTCAGCCGTATGATCATTACTATCCTGTCCATGCAATACCAAAGTTCTTGTAACCCCTGACCACTAAGACGTAGTAGATGAAGCCCCTGAGAGGCACTGGCATTCAATAACGCTGCTTCGTGCCTACGGAATCGACGCAACTGGTGGCTGTATTGCTTAAGACGAGCCGAGAAGTATGAAAGCTTGACGAAAGCTAGAGCCAATGGGGATAGCGTTTCATGGTTCCTCGAGAAGATCCTTCCTTCCCTTGGCAGCTTATGTAGGTAGCCTCGAACTTCGGATGAAAGCAAAAAATGCTTCGAGCGTAAGTAAGTATTCTACTTGTAGATGTACATTTGTGCAGCTAGCCAGAATTCAAACGATACATGTCGATGACGAGATGAGGGATAAATAGCAATGGATATCAATTAAACGACAAACGAAGAGAGAAAAGCATATTAGTTCCACCAGAGCACGATCTCCACCCAGGGTAAGACCGTTGTTGAGGTATAGATATAGAACATCGGGTATGAGGACACCCCGACCGGCGACACTCACTTCCTATCGCCATTGAACGTGTCGTCATAGCCGACCTGCCGATCAATCGTAATCCTAACGCCAACGGAGGGATTGCGCTGGGCCTGTTCCGCATCCTGTCCGTCGAGAATAACGGGCTTAGCCTCGGTGTCGCTCGCCTTGTCGCTGGTCCACTCCTCGGGCTTTGAGCGCATCTCGTCCAGGGTGAAGGTGTGCCCTGCGTTGTGCGTGGAGACGTTCGTCGGGACGCCGCCTGTGCGTGTGGAGATGACGTGTGCGGTGCGTGAGGAACTTGTTTGCGAGCCCGAGAGCGCGAAGGAGCCACCTTTCACGAGGCTGCCGCGGACGGAGAGGACGATACGCAGGGTCATGGAGGTTGTTAGGACGGCGGCCATACTGGGTAATATTAAGCTCTTGTTTCAGTACATAGGCCGACGATGACGGTGAGAAATGTACCTGGTCACGATGGTCTTGATGGTATCGCTAGCGCCGGTCGGGGTGATTACGAACCAGAAGATCATGTTTGTCATGTTGACGAGGAAGATGGCCTGGAGATGATTGTCAGGGCGAATGTTAAGAACTGTTGGTTGAATGACTGACGCCGTAGAGGTTGAGGCCGTCGCGGAGCATCAGTTTCCATAGGCTCAAAGGTTTGGTTTTGAGAGATTTGAAGGAGCGGATAAGGGCGAGAGCAAACTGAGAGCAATTCAGGATTATGAAGAAGATAGACTGGGAGAATCGGCCATACAGAAGCAGTGTAGAGCAATGTCGGAGCAACCCAATAGATTCCGACCCAGTTGTGCTTAGGGCCAGCAATGCAGCCCTGACCTTCGAGAAGGGGAACCGCTATCGAGAATGCTGTCAGTCAAAGGAAGGGAACGAAGATGTCGCTGAGCGCACATCTGTAGAAGCCGCAAGATATAGCGGTAACGACGACTTGAACAGCAAAGAGCGCGCCCATTCCATAGAGGATAGTTCTATTTTTGTCATAAATTGCATGGATACGAATAACATGAACAACTGAAAGTGCACGCAAGGTCAGGAGTATAATTCAACTTATGATTCGAAACGGACCTGAAGCAGCGGCAAGCAAGATTGCGGTGCAGATGGGCTCGAAGAGGTAGAAATTCCGGCATTGCTGGTGGTGGACGTCGTCAGGTTGTCTGGAAACCCATTCATATCGCAAAGCTTACGGATTGGGACCATTTGGTATCAAAAAACGCAACCGCTGTGTAATGTCAGGAAGCGCTTCGATCTTGGGCGCAAATCGGCTCACCAACTATAACAAACTCCACGGGCATGAAAACTCTGAGGAAGTGGTATATAATCTTGAGAGTGGGCCAGCCAGGATGCTTGAGGAGTCGCCAGGACCGGGGAGAGAGGACGAGGGTGTCCCATGCTGCGACGGTGAGGGTGCAGACGAGGAAATACTTGTGTGCACTGAGATGGGGCGGGAGATCGAGGGAGGGGGGGAGGTTGAGGGAAGAGGTGTTGGACGACATGGGGGCGCGAAGAGAAGATGGAGAGATCTGTTGGGTATATAAGGGTATAGTAGTAACTTAATGATCACCGAGGAACATTCGTATAGACATGTGTGGGAACGCGATAATAAGAGCGAAATAATGACTTCTGATCGCTTGCCCTATGCCACCCGACCACATGTCCCCGTCCTCGATTGCCCAGCCTGTGCCCTCGTCGTCCCAGGCCATGCCCGGTGCCTTCAGAAACTCGAGCAATCTCTATCTGTACGTTCCATCTTTGCTTACGGCCACCTGGGGTTGACACAGCCTAGCATCACGTTTCTGGCAACACTGTTTCTGCTTTTGTTTGTATCATGCGCCATCGTTTTGAGATCCTTCGTCCTCCGTCGCCGGTACCAACGGCACCTCGACGAGGCCTACGCGGCCGGGATCATTCTCGCGCCGCAGGCCCAGGGCTCACGAAAGCGTCGGTACGGACACAAACCGAAGCTGTATACTTCGTGGGTGGCTCAGGGCGGCGAGAAATGGGAGGACATGATGGTAATGTCTTTTTTTGGTGATGTCATATATTTAGCTGATTGTATAATATTGCAGCCTGTGTCTGCTCTGCCCGTCCAGGCGAAACGCCGAAACAAAAATGGCCCTTCATCAAAACAGGACCATCAGCAACAGCCCCCATCACTTCCTTCTCGTTCTATCTGGCCCCTTCTCAGCGGCATGCGCCATGATCACATCACTCGTCCACCCACCATCTCTGAGAAGCCCCCCACTGTTCGCGTCGACAGACTCCAAGTATCCGTACTCATTGCCATGCCGTCTCGCAACAAACCTTCCAACAGCTCACGATCCTCCATTGACAAGGTTTCTGACGAAGATTCTCTACCAAACGTCGTCTTTGGGGTTACACGCATACCATACAGACACCCCAATCAGATCACTTAGAAAAATGATCACATCCCTTGTAATATAGTTGCACGTCTCATGCTTGTCTGCTCTGTCTTGTCCCGGTCACATCGGATCTGTCTCATGCACGTAAACGAGATCCTTATACCCACCCAACCTCCCTATACCATAGCTGTATCGCATGCATTGTAATTCGTCTTGTTATTGCTGTCAATAAATCGTATGTACCAACCCGTCCTATACATCGTCCATAAGATCATCATCGTGCCACAGACTGGACTCATCAATCTCCTCTTCTGAATCAAAGTCCTCTTCGTCTGATGGCTCAAAGAAATCTAGCTCTTCCACATGCTCACGAAGCCACTTGATATCTCGTTCATCAACCTCGTCATCTTCACTCATCAGTAACCGCTTTATCGGCACACCGGCCGCGCGCCGTAACTCCACAAGCACACGCATCTCGCGTCCAGAAATACCTGTCGACCTGATGGTGTGCAGAATCGGGCAATACATCGTGTATTTCACGCTGAGAAGCTCCCTGAATATCTCTTTCTCGTATTCGCCAGAGCAGTTGATATCGAGCGACTTCAAGCCGCCGAGTTGGCCAAGCATAGACTGCACGCCGACTCGGTTACAGGGTAGGCCCGATATTTTCATGTGCTCCAAGCCAGCGAGAATGGACTTGTTCGTCTTTGGCATCGGGAGCGTAAGCTGATTCACGAATTCTGTAAAATCTTCACCGTCGAAATCGAGTGCGAGGCTATGGACATTTGGGACGGAGAGCTTTTTCAGAAGCGCAATCGCGTATGATGTTTTGTGGTAGCAGAAAACAAGGTCCTCGAGCGAGGGGATTTCAAAGATGTCCGTTCCCCAGTTATTCTCTTCCAAGTCGTGTTCTTTCGGCCCTGATTGACACAGACCGAGATGGCGGAGGTTCGGTGAGGAGGCGATGATCTGAGCGAAAGTGGCAAAGGAAGGACGGACGTCTTCTGCATGGTAGCACAACTCCAAGTCACGTAGGTCAGACAGAAGCGTCAGAGAACGATCCCAGTCGAGATGCACTCCCCCTAATACTACATCACGTAGTTTTGGCGCGTTACCGTTGAAGATGAGGAAGGGCTCTCTAAGCTCAGCGGGGCTGAAAGTCTCGTAGTCTTCGCTATCTTCGTCGTGGTTGAACCCTAGTGTCTCAAGCAGAGGTGCAGACGGACATTCGGACAGACGAGAAAGGAGCGTGTGCATGTACTCCCAGATATCTGTGGTGACGACAAGAGAGCGCCACTGCGCCACGAGTGGTAGGATTATATCGAGGATTTGTTTGAGATCAAGTAACGAGAAAGGCGGGGGTGCATGAACACAGTTCGCGTGTTGGGTGGCGTATTGATGTCCGTGTGAGGCGGAAGTGACGGGCTCTGTATTTGAGCCCTCGGCCGCGTTGTCGTCATTTTCGTCGTCATCGCTCTCGTCCTCATCAGAGAGGACAGTACAGTCGATACAAATATCGAGAGGCCCACCCTTTGCGCGCTGTATCCATATCTTGGACTTTTCAAACGGCGCGTCTTCTGTGAACGTTAACGACGTCCATAGTTCCGGTGTCTCGATCGCCACCTCGCGCCAGTGCCGACATACGTGTGAAACGAGCACCTGAAACGGGAGAAACCTCTCTTCCTCTTCCTCGCCACTACTCTCATCCTCCCCGTCAACATCCATCGCTCCATCCGCTCTCTGCTCCACCTTCCCCCTCGACCTGTGTTTCGCCGCCACAGAGGCATCCAGCTCATTGACATACACACCCTCCTCATCCGTCCATCCATCCTTCAAATCAAAATCCACCATATCAAATTCATCCTCATCCTCATCATTGTACTCCTCCTCCGCCTCCATCTTCGTCCCAACCACGAATATATGTGCAAGAAGCTCCGGCGGGAGAGCGTTCACAGGACATCCGGCGGGCGTGACAAATGGGTTGTTCGCGAGCATTTCTTTTGTGATTTTTATCATTGCGGCTTGGGGAGTGAGCGAGGAGTCGGCGCTCATTGCGGAGACGACTTCGTCTTTGAGAGCGGCGGCAAGTTGGGCATCCCGGATGGATGGGTTGGGCGCCATGCTTGGTGCTCCTTTGTCGTCCTGGAACAGAAGGAGTTTGGAATGTTGGTTTGTCACCACGAAGCAGGGTTTCCTAGGCTTGTGAATGAAGAGGAGCTCAAACTGAAAAAAATGATGAGATCTAATCTCCACGTGATGTGCGATAATCTTTGTGAGACACTGACCGCATCGGGAGCTTCTTAAGCATGATTGATTTTGTTCTCAAGAATAATCGAGGAGAATGCTGTATACACCGAAAAAGAAGTAAGTTTTCCTGGCCTTTCGCCACAAACGCAATTCACAGTAAACAAATCAACAATGTACCATATACATAGGGATGTGGGTCGTACAAAAAGGTATGTACCTCATGACAATATGGCAATGCGATAGCTAGTAGCAGACTGATGTGTCCTATGAACACCATCGTGAACTTCCGGAGTTCCAGAATGGTAGAAAACTTCAAACACCAGAGTCGTTTGTTCATTAGCAAGTACTAGTACGATCCTTACTGCGAATCAGAGTGGAAGGAAAAAAACAACCCTGAAAGGTCACACAGCAGAGAGGGAAGTTTCAGTGAGAGCATATCGCCTGTCATATGAGATTAGGAAAACATGCAAGATCATACGAGGTCAAGCTGCTGCGGCGACAACATTTACTCCTCCTCCTCAGCCTCCTCTTCCTCTTCCTCATCTTCCTCCTCCTCCTCCTTGGCGGCCTCAACCACAGCAGTCGCAATCCGGTCCAAATCCCGCTGACCGTCCTGGGAGATTCTCCGTCCACCATTTTCGGTCTGCTCGAGCACACCAATCTTCTCAAGGGATTGGCAGATTTTGCGCTGCACGGACGCGGACGAGTCGGCGTGGTGCGAGGGGCGGTTACCGCGTCGGTTGCGGCCACCGTGGAGTTTTGTCAGAGCACCGATACCAACGTCCTTGCGGAGGTATATGTGCCGTGCAACGGCAGCTGTTATCAGAGAAATACTTGTAAGAAACCAACATGACGCATTTAGACTTTCAGCGGACGCACCTGCACGGACATAGAACCAATCAGGATCGTAGGGTGCAAGTTCCTTGAACGACCCAGTTTTGACGAGATCAACCCAGACAGGAACCTCGAGTTTTCCAGAGCGCTTCAAGTGGGAAGCGTAGGCGGCGATGAAAGCCTCTGCGCTAGGAGGATAATGACAAGGTCAACGACATATTTTTTCAGCTGACAGAGGTCCGGCCTACCTGATATCACGTACTCCCGGCATATTGACGTTGTTTTCTTGAGGAAGGGAGCGGGGAGGCGGGCGTGCACGACGTTGGCGGCTTTGTGTGTATCAATTTTGTCCAGTCTGACTGCGACGCATGGCGGCTTCGGCATATTCCGGATAACTGTACAGTTGCTCAAAAAGGTTTGGGAGATTAGTCAGCGGCATTGTTTTCGACTTCTTCGATGCGCTGAAGTGCGTATGCGGCCTGTGTATTCGACTCTGACAATATACTCTAAATGTTTTATTTGTTGCGATCTTCTGCAGTGTATCTATCTGTTGCGACTCATGCGAAAGACACTAGAGTGCTATTTCCGCGTCACTGGCTTCCGAAGTCCGGTATGGTGAAACTGTGTAGCTCTTGTGCCCAGGTGTGACCTGTGAGATTCTATCAGCCCTACATCGCATTGGACCCGTCATGAGCTATCGGAGCCGCTTTCCATCCGCCTGGACCCCAAATCCAACATTATTGTTGATTTCTTAGCGTTTGCCTCTCTTGCATTGGATGGATGGATGATCATCCTTTGCGTCCAATGTTCTCGCTATTCAAGATACCATCAATTGCTATCCTCGAGTCTTTGATCTCAAGGTCAATATCCATCGGGCGATGAACACCATGATCTAATTTGATTCTAATAGAACTTTCATCTAAGGTCCACCAATGTCTCCAGTGTTTATTGCCGATTATTCTCCACCTCTTGGCATCCCGGTTTCACAGAGTTCTCTTGCAGCCATCACAACCTCAGCAGGCTTTTCAGGCAGATAATGACCCTTTTCTCCACCTCACGGCATACTTTACGGCACAGTACTTTGGAATAGACATCTGGGAGGTCAGCTCTTCACAGCCTGCGGCCCCTACGAGGATCGACTGATTCACACAAAACGGGTTTACTTTAAACTCGGGGATGTAGCAACATCAGTATGATACAATATATCGGACTTTTTTCATGACTTTTACATAAATCTATGTAGCGTTCTTAATTCGAAATGTATGTACAACGTTTGATTCTGAGTTTCTGGCAATCTATGGCTGGACATCGAGTCCAATCTGGCCGAATGTAAAACTATCGTTTGCGAGTCCGAAGGTTATGACGTGTATTC
The DNA here is from genome assembly GCA_017657315.1 of Termitomyces sp. K1Ag. Taxonomy (NCBI): domain Eukaryota; kingdom Fungi; phylum Basidiomycota; class Agaricomycetes; order Agaricales; family Lyophyllaceae; genus Termitomyces; species Termitomyces sp. K1Ag. The sequence continues at coordinate 33,520 of JAGGAR010000027.1, read as the reverse complement.
CCACGATGACGCTCGAATACCCTCTTCCTCCCGGGCCTGCCAGAGTATGAAAATAAAGGAGTCGTCGCTTTCTGGTTCCATTATGTCTTTACCACCAGAGCTTTTAGTAGAAGTTTTTGTTTGGTGCGCCGTCAACGACTCATTAGCACCACTGACAATTCAGAGTGTTTCAAAACGGTGGAGAGATCTAGTCAATTCTTCCGCCAGAGCGTGGCAACATATTCTACTCGATGGCCGGGGCCGTTCCTTTTTATTCCTGAGAGCGCAGGCGGAACTCTGGGTGGAACGGTCAAGCCCAATGCTGATGGATGTTGAATTGCATACCCAAACCCCTGACGACATACTACCAATCTTATCACCCCTCCTCCCTCACATCCAACGATGGCGCTCATTTATCATGCAGGATCAACAGGAGGGAGTGCTTTTGAAAGACGTTAATCCTTCAACTAGTAACCTCACCGATCTCCGGATCTTAATGCAGGATGACCTTGACGGGGTGCACTATCCGACTTTCGCAGTGTACGACCAGCGTTTCGGCTTGCAAGTGGACATTCTTCATCTCCCCAATTCCCAGTTCCTCTTGCCGTTGCGCATCACCAACCTGAAACTTTCAGAAGACAGCCCCAACTATCTTCACAATGACCCCAGGGATATCCTTGACTTCCTATCAGCCTGTCCCGAGCTTCAAACCTTCTACTTCAGGGGTTGGCACCACAATGAACCCCCACCAACTGAACCCCTTCCCGTGGTATATCTTCCCCGCCTCCATACTATGCACTTAAAGAGTACTTGCATGACACGCGCGATCCTGTCACACCTTGACATTCCTCGTTTAGAGAATCTCTACCTCGCACACTTGAACACGGAGTTCGAATTGAACGGTGAATATAACGAAGAAGGAGACAGCGAAGATGAAGCTCATGACTTCTCTCAGTCCCCTTCAACCGATCGTGCAACCGGTATGGGGCTGCGTACTCTCATCAACCGATGCAATCCACCGATACGGCTCCTCGACATGGATTACAGTGATCTGCGTACGAAGGATTTCCGGTTCATCTTCGAGAGACTGCCTCTGCTGCAGGATTTTCGCATCGTTGCTTCCGACATGTCCAATACCGTCATCGGACTCCTGAGTCCATACAGCCTTCCTGAAGAACACTTTCCTCGCATACGGCTTCGTCATTTGGGGTCGTTGTGCTTGCACAACTGCAATCGTCTTTCCGGCGATGCGGTTATTAACGCATTGGCTGCACGCGTAAATTACATCGACCAACACCCAACTCTTGTCGAGAGACTGAGCACTCTAACCATCGTCACTTGTGATATGGTTCGCTTCGAGCACGGTGAAAGGCTCACGGAGCTTCTAGGGGATAGGTTGCAACTCCAACTAGCTTGAATGTGACTGTGGTCTGAGTGGTGGTTACGATGTCACTGTGCCGAGCCCTTCTCGATCGTCATGTTTTCTTTTTTCAAAGAAAAAAGGACAGAATCCCTAAGGCTCGTACACTACCCAGCGCCAAAACATCAGAACATCGCTCGGAAGTTTGGCCCATTCCTGCTCCACAGACTATTCAAGCAGTTTACAAGAGAGCCATGTTCAGGACATTAGTCCTCCCCACATTTCAAGGTCTTGCCTTGGCTGCAACCTCCCCTTCTATCGCTCACTGGAAGGCAAGAGTTGTCTTGGGGTAAATTCGCGAGACAGCGAATTATGGATGCACTCAGCTGACTTGCCAGTTCAGTAACAAATCCGAAATCTGTCACTGGTAGATGATGGAATGATCATGCTGTTTGCGCTATACAAAAGAAGTATATGTTACTTCACTAGTAAAAGAACTACTTACCTTCCCCAAACTGGCACGGTCAAAATCTGACCTACGATGATCCACTGACAATTTTTCGCGGTTTTGCAAGGGAAAGACACGAAAGCTTGTATGTGGCAGGAGCTGGCCAGATCTGATATATAGGTCTTGGCGATGAGTGTGAATCTCTAAAGCAGAAGTCAGCATCTTAGAAGGATTCCAACCTCGAAAGTTCCAGAACAGGGTATAATATAAAGATTAGGCATAATCAATGTCTTTGCTAGTATATCGGTTAGTACACGCGCCTGTCATCAGACATGGAGGTGTTCGCGCGAAAGCTGGGTTCGACTCCCAGGCAAAGAGATTTATTTTTCTTTTCTTCGTCACTCTGTGAAAGACGGAGCCGAGAGAGGCTCAGAGAGAGAGAGCCTTGTGTCAGCTTATACTTATAGACTGGTCACTGAAATTTACTGAAACTTGTAAGTAGCACTGAGAAGAGTCAAGACGCTATTTGTCCTATTCGAATCACGTGAACCCTTGTCCACTACATGGCGAGCGCCGAGCGCTAGCATCAACGAAGTCTTCACCATCTCATTCACATGGCCGTCTTAGAGAGCAATGATCAGCTCGGACAACTCTGGGCTCTCATTCAAGAACTCAGTGAACAGCTAAATCAGAATCGTAGTGCCTCTGTATCTTTGCTTGCACAAGCCGGAAATATTAAGGCGAGAGTAGAGACCCAATCCATTGCCCTTTCAGCTGAACCGTGGACATAGAATCAAGCTGTTCATTCTCAGTCAGGATTTGTCCTCCGTCGGTTTGTTCTACATCATGTACATTCATGTTCCCTTTATGATATGACCTCTATAGGTTCAACCTTGATAAATCTCAAGGTTTGTGATGGAAGAAGCCTCAAGAACTGTTTGCTTATGGGAAGCAGAGGAATATGATGCTGAATTAGAACGAATGAATACGTCGATGGTTGCTGAAAATCAAGCCTTGCAACGTGACAATAAGCAACTCAACACTCTAATCAAGGAGTATGAACAGACGCTTGAGACTCTCATGAGTTGAGTGTCACGTTTTGTTCGTCGAATTCATCATATCAGTAATCTCATTGATACTCATGTAGGCAGCTTCCGCAATCGCGCGGTACGTGATTCTTTCTTTTGACGTCTGAGGGGAACGTGTGGTAAAATGTTAATGTATCCTTCCCTCCTCTACAGAAAGACGTCCAGGAACGAGAGCTTTCGTTGATACGTGAATACGAGACGAAACTGCTCGCACGACAGGATGAATACGTTGCTCAGGACCTCGCTTCCACTGTCACTTTCTCCCAATCCCTCGCCCGCATTTCCCGTCTCCTCCGACAGTTCCTTCGATCCCTCAATGGCGAAGACCTCGATTCGCCGGTTACAATGGAAAACGGTGAAGATCGTCATGAACCTTGGACAGCCACGGCGGCATCTCAGCATGCTCTCGAAAGAGAAACCGAACTTACTCGACTTGAAATTGAGAATGAGGAACTAAGGCGAATTCTAGGTTTAGTTACAGCGCCTAGCGTTCGTCGAAGCATTTCAGAAGTACGGCCGACTTTCGAGCCACCACTACGCGATGATGAGGGGATGAACGTGCAGAATTCAGAGAGCACCTCGACTATTGTCGGGCCATTTGGTACATATAAGCGTCTACGTCCGCAGGTTTGAACTTCTGCAGAGAAAGTACTATACATTCTCAAATCATCATTGAAATGCTAATCGTCATCCTTTAGATAATTATTTTAGGCCTTTCTTGCAGCGGCAGTTACTAGGGTGTTGGTTTGCGGTATCACGTTAGCTGTGTTCCTGTTCTCTGTCAATGTCCGACCTACACCTTGAGTAGTTATACAGCTCGGCTTCAAGTACTGCTGATGAAGGTTGTGGTCGCGAACGACGACTGGGGTTACCTTTCTCCCTTCTCTTCAGACAAGTCGGCTTCAATCTTCATCAGGCCCTTTTGATGAACTCTTGCAAAGCTCGGGACGAGATTCCATGCCTTCATGAAGCCAGAATTTCGATGCTGCATTTGAATATAGATAACTTTCTGCCGTCATGATCCCAGTTTCTATGATAACGGGGTGAAAAATCTGGCCTGCAAATATATATTGGCTAACTTAGTTGAATCACTCCAAGTTTGAAAGCGTCTTTCTGTCGAACGCTCCACTGATTGTGCTCTAGGCACAAATGATGGTTATATTCTGTAGTGCCTTGATCGAAACACTGCCAGACAGCCTACTGTTCGCACATCCCATCTTTTCTCGATCTTGAGCATCCACCACCCACCTGATGTATGTGTTCTTCTGCCGTAATCCGTCATTGCAATCGCGTCTGTACGCGATGAGTCATGCATGGAATTATCTCTGTTTCACTTCATCAGAGCTCGGCTTTGGCTCGACTGATATCCCTGTCACCACTTGATCTATACGGATCTACCCATACAAGGTAGCTTTCCCTGACGTTTGTCGAAGCTATAGCTTTGGTTGCCAACGCGTCCCTTTCGTTTTATGCAACGAAGCATTTCGGCAAATCCTCAAATCTTATTTTCCTTTTTAAGACCATGTCCGTCCAGAAGACATGGATGCCAGCCGGAGATTCTTGTGGGCAAGGCTATCGGTGACCCTACGTCTCAGATCTACTCACCTTATAACTTTCACTGACAGTGCCGCTACTTCATCCTTTTGTTCGTCATGTGAGTCCATCCTATTTTAGTTCAATTGCGCCACAGTTCAGACGCCGCTGGTGCGCTATCTTTCCAGACAGCGGTTGAACAGTCATGCTTGAGCCAAGACCATCATTTGAGATTGGAAGCCTCCTACCCATGCTTCGATGCTGGCTCTTTGCGTAACCGTAGCTGTATGCTACGCTATCTGTTCTTCCTTCTGGAATTCTGACACTAATCACGTATGTGCCGCGTGTTGTTTCCAGATGTACGTTTTTTGATGATTCAATTCTGTCTATTATGCGTGCGCAGGGACAAGGTTCTTTCATTGGCAGAATACGGGATATTGCATGCAAATCATGATTGCTCATGGGGAGTTTCCTTCGAGAGATATTTAACTATCAAGATTCCACCAGACCTCACTGGGCTGATAGCGATTCTTTAACTCCGCCTCTATGCAATGTATGGAAGCACCCGCAAGATGCGCATCTTTTTCGCATAAGGCTATCGTAATGCATTCATTCGTCCTTTCCGATTACATATTTCTCAAGGTAGGCCTTACAATTTGTGAGCTCATCATCTCAACCGTAAGCGCTAATCTCAAGCACATCAGTAAAAAACTGTCTCGTTACTGAGAGCTCCAACCTTATGACCATGGCTTACAGCCACGAACGCCGGGCTCTCCCTGATGGGGTCATGTGAGGCAGAACCGCACACTTTGCAAAGATCGCCTGTCTACTACTTTCCAGTCCACATTTTCGGCGAGGGTATTTTCTGGTCTTCTCGCTCTCCGGAAAGCATGATCGTTTCACCCATTTTTGAACGTATTCACGTTGATGCAGGAGCTTACGAGATCGGACTCCTCGGTCATTCCTTTTGTCCGTTTAGCGCGCTCTTCTCTCCATCCACTTAGCTTCGCTGACGATCATATAGCACATTCATATTTATACAGCGAATATGATTATCTGGGCGATCGATAAAATAGTACCTCGTTCAATGATTTTTGGTTTACTGTCATCAACAGTTTAACATTTCTCATTGATCCCTTCCGAATGTGATAGATGACTTTGAACTTGCCTTTCTTGTCGGCCATAGTACTTGTGAACCGGTTTTTCATGAGTGTTTCGTCTGGCAAACCAATGAACTCGAGACTACTGCTATTCTGTTTCAATCCTTTGAGTCTGCCTGCAGCCGTGGTCCAAAATGGGACTGAGCTTCTGATATTTCGATCAATGCTCAGTCCGCTGTTTCTCGCGACTTGTTCGGGATTCAGAACACAATCACACATACGCAGGATGATCGGTAATGCACGCTTGTGAACCAAAAAAGACACTGAGATCTCGGTAGTCCATGGGTTTGGACGCGTGGGTCTATGTTCTTGTGAAGTTTTATCGCGGCGATCAGGGCTCGTCCATGCAGAGAAAATCAATGCCCGCATGAGTCTTTTGCTATCTTTTCAGTGCTCATGAGTGCGTAGTTGGGATCACATCCACATCAAAACTGATGATGATAAGATCTGAAGTTGCGACAGGAATATTCGACGCTCCATGCTGTTCAAACGTTCAGGCCTGTGTGTAATATTTTAATTGGTCAGAGAAAGAAAGCTCTAGAAAGCTTCTAAGGAACTGAGTAAAACCCACCTAACGACGACGGGAAATACATGAGTCATTGTCAGCCTATAACTGGCCAATATATGATGGTATCATGACCGGGCATGTGCGGGAGCATATGTATCGATGTTTTTGGGAAAGTTTCTGCGTGTGTTCGGCACTGGGTGGCTATATAGTTGCCTGGCGCGTAGTGAATAATATTATGTGTGCAGAAAGGCACCGAAAAAGGTACGACAAAAATAAGCGAGAAAACATCTTCAATCGAAGATACCCATTTTGTTTCCCTTGTTTCCTCTTACAATTGCTTCGATGAAGTCTTGAGTAGTATCGGAGATGTGGACAGACGGAGAAGACGAAGTAAGTCGTAATCATCTGAAGCGGCTGTGCCTCGGCGTGTCAGCGTTTTTACTCCCGTCTCGTCTGATGAAACTGGGTTGACGTCTAACTTGTTTCTTCTCTCTTCAAATTTCAGGGTTTAGCCCGTCCGTCGTTCTCGACGAGGGAGCACCACAGCGAAATGGCCTTTCACAGCTCCCGAACAACGTCCGGCTCCCTGATCTCTTTCCGCTTCGGCTCCCGCTCAGACAACTCACAAAGGTCGGGCTGGACTGAGGATAAAGACAACACCGACAGTGTTACGAATTCAAGAGCTCGCCGGGCGTCAACGCAGTCTGGATACAAGGGAAAGGAGCCTGCGCACGATGTATTCAATGGGCGTGCTTCCCCTGCAACCGCACCATTCCCTTTTGGTGTGTTCATTTGTCCCTTAATTATTTTCTTTTTCCGCAACGTTGGTAACGACGGTTTTTCAGCACCAAACGCGTCTTTTCCTTCCTCGCGGCACAAACCCTCGCATGAATCTGCTCGACCTTCAACCGCGGATGCAATGCACACGAAAAAAGCTCGAGGAAGTATTTTCGTCGCTGCTTCGGACGCTCTAGGCCTGAAATTTGGACGGAAAAAACCGGTCATAATAAGACAACCTCCTCCAATGCCTTATATTCTTCCCGACGTCATAGAAATCAGTGCTGCCAGGAGAGATGAGGAAGACGAAGAGCGTGACAGACTGAGGGAAGCCGCAGCCCATGCTATCGGTCTTCAAGTTATGCCGACACTGGAAACACACTCACTAGACGACAACGTTGAAGTAGATGAAGGTAAGGAGGTTCAAGAGCATGAAACGGAACACCCAACTACTACAGCAGATAACGAGAAGCAGGCTGATGTTCTCAATGCTGTTTCAATGTCTCCCAAGAGTTCCATCCATTCAGTCGCTTCACCTTCTGTGCCTTCCAACGGCTTCCGTTTGAGGTCACCAGTCCATAGTCGAACGAACTCCATATCCCTCTCTGCCATCCCACCCTTCCCATCCACATTCACAGTCATAGACCAATACCAACAATCCGGGACCATGCTCGATAAATATTACCAATTATCGTCTCTTCGAATCTTCGCCCTTTCCAAGAATTGGCGCCATAGATTTATGGTTCTATCGTCACCAAATTCCCTTGTCACGCGGAATTCAGGACCGTCTCCATCATATTTACACCTCTTCAAGTCTTCAGCCGGCGAGGAGAAGGAGATGGAGCGCTTGGCGATCAACGAAGACAGTGTTGTCTTTATATCCGAGGAGGAAGTCGGTGGTCGTAAACATGTCGTCAAAGTTGGAGGCGTGGATGTCGGTGCCATGAAGAAGGAGCTTAATTGTGAAGAAAATGGGAGAACCATGTGGTTCTTATATATAACAGATCCAGCAGAAGCCCAGAAATGGATCACAGCCATAAAGACAGCGATCTTAGGCCAAAGGTGACTTCGACATTTGCGTTTCCTTTCGCCCCTTTTAATGAACAATATATAGGACTATTCGAGCTGGGCTAGGTTTGCCTATCCTCGGAGGTGTAGGCGTTGAGCCTCGTGGCGATATGGACGTAATGCTTTCTATGCATGCCCAGGGTCTCATTGCCCCAGTTGGATCAACAAAGTCCAAAACATCACAGAATGGGTCCGCCACAACTGAGCGCAACTATGCATCATCGGTATCCTCGCACCACTCGCAGGCGACGGTATCAAGGTCTGGATCCACAAATGCAGTCTCCGCTCTTAGAGGCTTTCTCTCTGGATCTACACGACCTCGGTCCGGTTCTCGTGCGACATCCATCAGCTCACAACATGAGAGAGATAGAGATCCCCAGGAGGACTCTTTTGGGAGCGTGGGTAACCATCTCCTTGGTCGACCAATTGTTGCGGACACAAGTCCACGTCCTCACTCGGTCATGACCCACGCAAGTCTCCCGATTTCCGGCTCTGGGTTGTTGCCGGAGCATCGTCTGGATCGGAGAATTGCCATTGACCGTCCTATACACTGGGCATCGACATTGACCTCAACGTCGTCTGTGGAACCCATTCCTGTCAAGACCGATAGGGCCAATCGGTCACTTTCGTTGGGAGCGTTATCTCTTCAGCCGCCTCCGCGGAAGCGCTGGACCTCAGCCGGGCCGGCGCGGCCCGGAGAATCTGCTGACGTCGCGGTCAAGGCAGAAATGGAATCGCCTTCCAGCACTGCTGCATCAGGGTTTACCTTTGGCACACCAGAGCATCGGCCTAAGGCACCATCTATACAGTCCGTCTCTACAATGGCTTCAGCAGAAAATTCAGCCGCTGTGGACAAGATGAGCAGCAGTACCAAGCGGAGCTCGCGGCGATGGTCAAGGCAAGGCATGCTGCCTCGGAGACACTCGCCTCCAAGTGGCCCCCCACCGTCTATTCCTACAAATCAAAGGTCCATTACACGAGCGGGGCGTTTGTCTGCAGAAATAGCAACGACTCGAAGCGAGACTGGTTCGACACACTCTGTGACAACTCAGAAGAGCTTTGTTTCCAGCCTACCGTCCTTCTCCAAGCGAGCCTCAGGTTCTTCAGTACTGAGTGCTTCGAGCTCCTTACAATCACCTGCCGCCTCTCGCCCAACATCAAGTCATAGACTATCGATGCCCCCTCAGCGTCCTCCACCAACCTCCGCTCTCCCTCCTGCACCTGATCAAGATGTATCATCCCCAGAAACCACTCCAACACCACCGGCCAAGTCTTCATTCCGTGACTCTGTTGCAAATCGCACATTTAGACTCTCTCTGATAGCCCCTAAACCTCCCCCCACAAGTGTATTACCACCTCGTCCTGACGAAGTACCGTCAAAATCACATCGAAGGACGTCCACCGGAAGTTTCCCGCTCAAGCCGATGTTTTTGGACGCTATTCCTGCCTCGCCAACGTCTGCTCCCGTTGCTCCTTGCCCACGGTTTCCTCCACCTATGGACCCTTTACCACCAACACCCACGGCGCCCCAGTCAACAACGTTCTCCCGGCCGGTACGGCCGTTCTCGCGACACATCTCCCTCAGAAAACGACTCCGAATCCTCAGTGCACCGTCTCCAACCACGACGATGTCTACTCAACCTCAGCTACCACCAGAGGAAGACGATGTCCTCCGCGGAGTTGCGCCGCTCCGTCGTCCATTGCCAGCAGTGGCTCCCATAACGGTCTCTCCCCCGGCAACACCGATTGCGGAGAGGATCACGTCGCACCAAGAAGACCTCAGCTTTTTACAAATGAACACACCTGTGATATCACCACAACTACCATCCCCGCGGGCACTCACGGAACCCCATTCCGAGATCATGCCGTTGTCCCCGCCTCCGCGACGGGGCTCGAAGCCTATATCTGCCATGGGTTCAGATACAGAACCACTGGCTGCAGAAGAGGATAAGCTTTCTCTGGACGGTGAACGCAAGCTGATCTCACTCTCGCGTCCAAGTTCAGTTATTTCTCTAGGGATTGTGAGCGTGTAATTCTATAGTCTTATTCATGGCATGTCCGGAAACTTCACAGTTAATTACTTCGCATTCTGTTCTACCATATGCTTGACACTTCGTTCAATTTCATCCGAGCAAATTTCTTGCACAGTATTATGATCAGCATTCAGGAAAGGATTAGGTCAATCATGAGAAACATTTGCGAGTGGTAGTATACAACAGTGATATAGTAGTAGCAAAGCAACCAGTCAAATCAGGATATAATTTTATGCGAAACTATTTTCAACGTCAGCGCTATCCTCACCCTGCTCAAGATTAGCAAACTAGAAAGAGACTCATCAGTGAAGTACAATGAAATGAAAACACAACTACTCACTGTCAGGAATGCCGCGGGTCTGTGTTCTTCTGCCCAGAACAACAAAGGAGTATCCAAAGTCATTGAATAACTCAAAGTTGATGACCACATCTGAGTCAAACCAATTCCGTAATTCCAGACACGGCCTTCGGGCACTAGGGTCATGCCCAAAATACGATCAGAAAGCAGGAGCTGTACTTTCTCTGACATATTTGGATTGAATCCCTGTTGAAGAGCACATCAGCCCAGCCTGGAAGGATGTCAATGTAATTACTAACCGGAGGGTTAGAAGAGTTGTCTTGATTCTTCCTTCCCCATTCGAAGCCGGCAACTGTAAGGCAATGGGCTGACAGCGACACAGAGCCAGGGGTAAAGGAAGTGGTCAAACATATCGAGGAGGAACTCCACTCCGGATGATCTGCCATTAGTTTGGCTTGTGTGGTGACGTCAGTTGGAGAAAGATGATTAATCTCCAGGGCCTGTGTTTTAATCCAACCAAGGGGCTCAAGATCCTTCAACAAGAAGTCATCTCTGGGCAGTTGATTCGGTAGTTCAACACTGTTATTGCTACCCCGTTGAGGAATCCACACTACGGCCTATATAACAAGATGTCAGCTCGGATCAAAAGGCACTAATAAGACTAACCTTAATCTCCTTGACTTGCTTGTTATCGGGCGGAGAAACTCCATATAGGTAGGCGGCCACTTGTGTACGAAGGTCAGCAGCGGTGATGAACGCACGCAAAACATTCTTCGGTAGAACGTATGTGTAAGAAGATGCGTCATCTTTGACATCGTCGCTAGAGACGTAGATGTGCTGCAGACGGAGGGGAAGATGTGTAGCCGAAATGGCTCGTACGCGCCAGTCGGATTTACTGCTGAACACCTGCTGTTCATAATTGGTGGCTGGGATGATACTTCAACAGACATAAAATCAAAAGCAGGCAAACAACTCACTAGTCACAGTCTGAATGGTATCGCCGTGGACGTTGGTGGTCTGAGTTTGCACAGCAGTGATCTGACTCTGAGCTTCCGTACTCTTCTCAAGTTCAGCCATTTGTTGACGCTGCACGGATGGCGCGGCAATTTCCTGGCCGAGAATGATGTCTCGTATTTCGCTGACCGTGAGCGACGCAATGTTAACACTATTGCGTTTGCCGAAGTCCTGAAAAGAGTTCAAATAAAGATACGGTGATGATAAAGATCAGACATACAGCTAAGATAAGATCTTTCATTGCCACCTCAACCTTGATCCATTCCTCATCGCTCAGTGTCGGCCAGACGAAATGAGGTTCAGTGATCGTCGACTTGTCGGGATGTAGGATAATTTTCGCTTTTTCATTGTTGACATGAAGGCCACGGAGGAGAAGGATGACGCGAGAGAAGGCAGTGTAGCTAGATATCGATTTCAACCAGTCATCTGGATACCTATTGTTAGAATGGTCTGGTGATATGCTGTATGTAGCCTACCGTAGAGACTGAACAGAACCATTTGAGGTTGTGTGGCTCTCTATTCGACGGGGAGCGAAGTTAATAGCAAAATTTTGTAAGGATGCTGTTCACTCGTACCAGAATCAAGTCACCAAACTTCTCCATCTTCATGCACGCTTGGAATGGAAGCTGAAGCTCACTACCTTTGATGACGATGTTCGGGAAATCGAGCAAGTGAACCTCGAGAGGGTCTATAAGTGACCATCAGGAACGCTTAAAGAGACTCAAGTCGAATGCTGCTCACCTAACATGCCCTTACGCGTGACAATGACTTGCTTGGGCTGCTCTTCAACGGGTAATGATCGCACCAAAGCTGCAACCTCTTCGGCAGTTTTCCATTTCGCCAATTGTCCAAGACGTTTTTGTCCCGCCCAGACACTTGTATGGATGACCTTGAGGAATAGCTGCCCAGAGCGAGGGTTGAAAATGAAGATGGCACCATCTACAAGGACCATAAGATGATACTCTTTGGATATTTCTTTCAAGCTTACTGATGGGCTTTGTGGTCAAGTTTCCTTCGAACGTCTTGTGGCTAGAGTAAAGGTCAATCAACCGTATGATCGTGTTAAGGTACTGGGTTGCGTACATGGTAACGCGATAGACATTAGTATCGTCCACAAACCCTGTTATTGACTAGTGAGAGAGTCGGATAAGTGTAAGAAAACAGAAACAAACAAATAATCTGGTTAGAGAATAATTCGGAATAATTCTGTAGAGGGGTTGAGCTATATACTGGGCACAAGATAGGTCATACCACTTTACCTGACTGTTGAGGTACGGCTCAGTGGGTTCGGAAGAGTAGAGCTGTAGGCCTTTCCGGATACGTTCACGAAGCACATGACACGCCGGGTTGGCCTTCATGATCTTTGCCATAGCTTGCTGGATGAGTGGTTTCAAACCAGGGAACCAGTTGCCGTAGGCAGACCAGAGATTGTATGCCAAGTCCATGCCAATCATGACACCAGTGGGAGAAGGATAGATACTCATGGAGTCAGAGACCTATTCAAAGCACCTCAGCGTACTTTTCAGTTACTGAAAATCAGGTGACTGACATAGTCCAAGAATTTGGCACGGGTATACCGCTCAATGTCGTGAGTGTCAAAGTCGCCCCAACGGAGCTGAACATCAATCCAGAATTTGTTGCTTGTAGTACCATCTAGAACATCCTTGACCTTGAAAAAGCATCAGTAAAACAAGTCAACTTCAACGGGGCAACATACATCAGTGACGAGGGACGGTCGAGCGATATTCCACTGTAAAAACAAATTAAAAGGGTGCTCCGTGAATTGACGTGATCAAGAACGAACTTTGTAGGCAGAAAAGAGCAGAATGTCGGCACAAGAAGAGTTCATCTTATAACTCTTACGAGGATGAATTGTCTCCTTCTGCACAGTCTCAATCTGCAGTGGTTCAAGCTCTTGATCAAAGACTTGACACTATAAAACAATAATTTGTTGAGCCGTGAATGCAGATTCAGCGCAGGACAACATACCAGATCCATGACAACGCTCTCGTGAACTGAAGAATAATCAGTTAGATATACAGTGAGTAAGACTAATACTGACTCTTCTGCCACAAGTGAGCTCGGAATATCTGGATCAGAGAGATCTTCAGAGTTGGGATTTTTCCGTGCCTGGAACCCAGATTAAGCAAATCCAGGGAAATGTCCTAGATTTCTAAAACTCACATGAAAATGCCTGTAAGATCCAGCTGAACCTGGAAACCAACATAGACATTCGCGCGATTGATGGTCGGACTCCACCAAAGGGTGAATCGACGATTTGGAATTTGATTAAGACCAGATCGTTGGGCATTTGTGAGCTTCTTGTATCTCATTGACTCCTCAAACCCAGATGCCTTCTCCCAGAATAGACCTAACGGAATGTCAGCAATGATGAAAGGAGAATGGTCACGAGCACAATGACGCACCTTCCCATGTAGGGAAATAAGTCCCCTTGAATAAAGTGTGTTCCAAAATACCCTCAACACCACCAAGGGCCGCAATGACATCAACGCGATAGTTGTTCAGTTGCCAAAGTTTGCCGTCATGGCGCTGTGACGTCCACCAGAAAGGATTGCTGACAAACCGCTGAGTTTGTGTTAGAAATCCGCTAGAAGAAATACGTACTGTTTAAGCAGTTGGTACTGTTTCCAGTCTGTGCGCACACGCCAACCACGATCGTAAGCCAATCTAAGAAAGTCTTAGTAAAAGTAAAGGAAATGAGCATAAGAACTTACGTATGACGATCCTTCTGGAAGAGAGTGTTGATACGTGGGATACCACGATCCCAACTATCCTCCAAGTCCTCGAGAGTGAGTCGACGATTCTGGGCATTTGCTTCCTTCCTTTTCATAGAATATTCTGACCAGACACGGGCTGAATCCAGGAATTCCGCTTCCCAAGGCTGCAGGTAACGATAGAGATTAGGAATTAGCTGATCCTCTTCGTGCGACATTCCAGCACGGAAGTGTGTAACTGAATGGCACGTTTAGACATAGTACTGATAGACTTCCAAGGCACATACCAGCCACATCTGTCTGCTTGGACCACCGAAGGTCGCTCTGGGGAATGAGGACATGTCCCATAGACAACATTCCAAGACCTCCAAGTTCCTGCAGAACATGAGCCAGGTAAACCAGTGATAACGGAACATTGACAAACCTTAGGTGTATAGAAAACAACAGGAGGAAAACGGGATGGCATTTTACTGTTCAAACCAATCTTGACACGTGTCTGAATCTTGTTCTCGGCCTTGACAAGAGAATCAAGAAGTTCGTTTGTGTGTATGACGGCCTCACGGTAGTAAGTCATCAACCCAATAAGTGCAGTGTTCCACTTGTTGACGATCTTTGAGAAGGTTGTGGAGCCCGAGCTCATCAACACCTGACGAATACGGTTATTGAACTGCTGGACACCTGAAAAAAGAATTAAACAGCGAAAAAAAAACATATCAATATCCATACCCTCATCTGACACGCGTAGGAAGGCTTGAGCAGTACGTTCCTTGGTCTGCTCATTGGTGAGATTCCAAACGGCATCCTTCAGCGAGAATTGCTCTCCACTCATGGTACGGATCTTCGGAAGGATGCGAACTTCGAATCCGCACATGGAGAAGAGCAGTTGAGGATTGTTCTGGGAGTAAACACTAACAAAAGTGTCCTCCCACTCAATCGTAGTCAGAGACCTAGGAAGACTTTGTTTAACGTTCCAAAAGACAGCACGACCTAAGTTGACATCGTGTTTAATCAACCTCATACGACAATCTCGTGGCCAGCACCGCTTGTTATTGTAACCGATGACGTTGTTGTTGGTGGGATCAGGATTGGCCGAAAGGTAACGTTGAATGAGGTCGCGAGATTCATCGGCCGTGAATCGGAATAAAATGTGAAGCCTGTCGACGTAGCGTGAGTAGAGTCGGATGGGATGATGAGTTTCAGTCGCAGAGTCGCGGTATTGGAGGAAGTTATTCGGCATCTGCGGGGGACCGGCCATCTCACTTGCTCTTTGAAGGCCGAGGACAAGGAGGTCAAGAACCAGTCCATAGTACTGGAAGACGAAAGCAGAGAATTGAAGTCCGCGGATAAGACCAAACGCATTTGTATGAGCCATATCTACAAGGTTTGTGATTGTGAGTACACGAATGGAACGAGCGACAGCTGCTTTCCGCACCCTTGTATGTTAGAACTAGATAATTTGCCATCAGATTGTAAGTATGACATGTAGAATAGAAGTCGCGTACCTGTGTTGTTCTTCGCTGTGATATAATCTGCCAAGTTGTGATCAAGAATGAGACGCAGTAGACGATTGAGCAGAGTGAGATCAATCTTCTCGTAAACCTTGGAGAAAACGGTTTCCATAAGGACGTTGCATTCGCCTTCACTTGTCTCCCAGATGTCTGTCAAGTTGTTGATTCCTTGGCACCACTTGTAGACGAGAAGAGGTGGTGGCTCGGTATCCTGTTAACCGATGGTGAGATCTTGTTTAGGAAAGTGAGATTACGCATCAACATACAGCAGGCTTGATCCATGCAGGGAACAGACCACGCTTATCGGCCCTATATAGAACATAAGTTGCAGACACTTTGAACTTTGAATTTCACACTTACTCAAAGAAGAGGAATTGGTCCAGATACTATATGCAAATCAGTGACCAGCCGCGGCTAAACAAGTTTGATGACTTACAGCATCAGTTATCTTCTCAACAGGCTCAATGTCATAACAAGGAATGAGCTTGTCATAAGTATCGAAGAACTCAATACCAGCCTCCTTGAACGCACGCTGTGTCAACAATAGACGCTTGATACGTGACAAACCTATTAGCAATACATGAGTTATTGACCCACAAATGAAACTGGCAGTACTTACATTCATGGGGGTTGTCATACGCCTGCTCAATCAGGGCCAATTCCTCACGCTGAGATTGATTTAGACGACCTTTGACGGAGTATGCCTCCTTGAGCTTCTCAAGCGCAAGCACGAGAAGCTTTGTATCGTGCTTATAGGACAGCGGCCTAGATTGAAAACACGCTTGATGAAAGTCACCGCAATAGGACTCTGGATTACTCACGGGAAGGGAATAGGCGCAAACTTCCTGCTTTCGAGCCAGTGGACCGTTGCCGTATATATGGCCACTGCCTCTTCAGCACTGATATACGGACCATCCTTGAGGTATCCGTGCTGTCGCTCCTGCTCAGCCTTGAGGTAGAGACCTGATGACATCTAATTCAGCGTGAGTTATAAATGCACATTTCGGAGAACTCACGAGTTAAGCGTCCCAAGTTCTTCTTCACAACAGCCTTGTCGACAGTAGCTCCACGCCTGATACGTTCACGATTGTAATGGGCAACACTTAGACATATTGATCAGCAAAAAACAGTAGGTATACGATGAGAAATCCTTACGAGCACCACCAGTCGGCCTTGCTCTTGATGTAGCGAAGAATAATGTTCTCAATTGCCGTCGGCATGCCAGGAACCTTCCAAGGAACTAGAAAAGAAAATTATCACCTGATGACTAAGACTGAATATGAAAGGAACACACTGTTTGCTTTCCAACACCTCCATGCTTCAGACAAGTGCTGGAGAATGGTCTTCGCCTTGTTCTGCTTAATAGACTCCGGCATCATGTCCAAAATATCATGCATCACGGCCGCTCTCAGCTCGAGATCATAGTGAGACTCAACACGTTGTTTCGTCACTGTCTTTGCAACACCCTTGCTGTTCCTACCCTCGAACTGGCGGGCGAGCAAGTTTCCAAGCCTAGAAAAAGTCGTCAAGATCCACAACACATAAAGAAGTCTTGCAACGTTTCTTACCATCGCTCAAGGAGAGGAACAATCCCACGCATGAAGAACAACCAGACCCGCCAGCCAGGAGCCCAAAAGCCGCATCCGGGACCCTTACCGACAGGGCCTGTGTTGAAGCGGTAGTATATCAGATGCTTCAAGTCCTTGGTCATTCGGACTTGCCTCATGAGCTACACAACAAGATAAGCGGATAATAGGACATGTAAATATGGGTCAAAAACCTTATATTTGTAACGATACATTCCCGTCAAGGCACCGATGTGAGCAAAAATGTACTGAAGGGCATCAGCAAGCTGGAACGCATCGACGTTACCAAGTCGGTATTGGACATGCGCATCGACAACAAGCTTGGTAAGACGCAAAATTTCACGACACAGATGGAATGCATTTCCGAAACGGGACTTCTTACGCTCCTTCGTGGTCAAAGTCCTGTGGGTAGATCGTCAACTTCAACTTCGAAGTAAGTGAGTGGTGTACTTACTTGACTGGCTTCAAGTTCATGTTGTAGTCGAGATGTAGGTAGTTCAGATTCTGTACACCGAGTCAGTCTCCACGGAACCTTGTATTCAAGTTGAAAACATACTTTACGATGGATCAGGAGGTTGAGCATGTTGTATCCCTGTCGGCACACTTGCAAGCCAGCCTCTACCCAGTCCAGCTTCGTGGTCTGGAAGAACTTCGTCGCCTTCAACTGTCGGAACAAATTCTTCTTGGACATCGCCTTTTCAGGTCTTGTCCTCAATTCATTCAACACGTAGCACTTGAGAAGCTTCTGGTACGACACGCGGACCTTGACAGGCTGGTTGGGCGGGCAGTGCTCCAGGTACCAGTTCTTCACGAGTGGAACATCCTGGGCTCTCCTCATACGACCCGAGCGACGGTTATAGGGCTCTGGTGCCCACCAGAGCGCGATACCATCAGCAGTGAGTTCAGTCTCAAGATCTTTGTCCTCTAAAAAAGGTGCAAGATCCTCAGGCAGTTCAAAATCATCATCGTCTGCATCGTTGGGGCCAAAAATGCTGTCTTCATGTGAAATGAGGGGCGCGTTCTTCGGTGTGTGGCCGCGCAGAGAGATAGGGTTGATCAGGGGGTCGAAGTAGAAGGCAGGCAAGTCGGGATCGTCTGTCCTAATGTAGACGTTTTTGGGGAAGTGATAAGGGGCTATGTGGACGGAACGAGGGAGGGAGTTGTAAAGATGGGGGAAAGCCACCTTATACTCGGTACGAATTTGCTGGCGAATGATGACCTTGTTAATATCATTGAACTCGTTCCAATCCTCATCAAACGTGTCCATATCGCGGTACAGAGGCTCAAACTTGGGGCCACCAGGAATAGCCATGTTTAAGGCCTTCGCAGTGAAGAAGGACTTCTTGTCAAACAGGTAGCTCGAGTTTCGGTCGGGCTGATCGGAGAGAAGGTTCCTTCCGAGACGGTAAAGGTTCGCCATCACAGGGAGTGAAAGTGACCAGTATTTATAGGAGGGGCCGTTCACAGCTGGAGTGTCGATAAGCGGTTTGGGGTCGTAGAACCACTCGATGATCGCAGAATCTTCCTCTTCATCGAGTTCCAGCTGGATAGCCTCTAGAGGGTCCACGTCCAAGACGTTGTCACCGTAGTCCAACGGAGGTTCCTCATCGTCGAATGGAGGGAAACGCATACGCTTGAAATGCCTACGGTCTCTCTTCTCACGTCGCATAGCAAGCCACATCGTACTCCACTG
Source organism: Termitomyces sp. K1Ag (assembly GCA_017657315.1). Lineage (NCBI taxonomy): Eukaryota > Fungi > Basidiomycota > Agaricomycetes > Agaricales > Lyophyllaceae > Termitomyces > Termitomyces sp. K1Ag. The sequence continues at coordinate 14,732 of JAGGAR010000027.1, read as the reverse complement.
TGCGTGATAGACTGGCTCGATGACTCGGGGAATCTCGTTGACAAAGGTGATAGCACCTGTGATATGGTACAACACTGGAACCTCGCGAACTTGCTCCCAGGGATACGGAATGTTCTCGAGAAGCTTCATCACAGCATGGGGAACATACTTGAGGGCACCAAGGTGAACGCGTTTATCGTTGCGAAACTTGCGGTTGCTCATGTCTCCGTGGTCCTTTATAATTTTACGAACGTGCTCGGGAGGTAAGTCCTAGAAATCGAGTATCAATACAACGCGTCACTGTGCGGCGGTAGACTTCGCGTAAAAGCGCACCTGCTTTCCCATATCGACGTATCCACCTTTCCTCTTTTCACCATATCGTTTTTTCTGCATCTGAATCCATTTCATGGACTTCTGAGCAAGAACTAGACGTGGTTGAAAAATGTGTCAACAAATGTCTCTGACAACTGGTCAGACGACTTACTTTCTGGCGGCATTTGCGAGCCAGACGCTCCATTACCCACAGGGGGCATCCCAGGAGGAGGGGGTGGCACAAAGCCAGGGGGAGGAGGAGGATAACTCATCCTCAACTTGGTGGAAATGGAGAAAGAGTTGGCGCTGAGGTAAGCAGCGGCTCCGCATTGAATTTGTGCACGGACCTCGAATGATTCCTCTTGTCTCTCGTACGCTCTCAGAAAGATTTTTCTTTATGAAACATCGTCGATCCTATGCCAGCGCTCCACGGTGGCATTATTTTTTACAGAAGTCGTCGGCAAGACTACAATGAATCGGTTTTCAGGGTTGACTATGCCCAAGAGATTCCGACTTTGACCAATTCGTTTTGCTGTATATATGTCCTGCCTTTCCACCATCCCTCCATTACCTCTCCCTTTTGCATTTCGATATTTAGCCTCAATGTGCCTCGATATCGTCAGCTACACGTCCTACAGTTACACATCCTGAAGCCTCATCGTACGACCGGCCATGGAAGGTGGAATAGTAGCTCTAGGCAATGGCATGGCAGGTGACGAACGAGCACTTGCGGTCCAGCACACAAGCCAAGCGCGTCTCATCGACAGTCGGCTAGTTAAAACGAATGCTTGTTACAAAATACACGTCGAGTCTGAAGGCACGTTCGCGAGACAGTCTTACTTGTGACCTCAACGAAGGCGCAGTTGAGGGAATCCAGTTGAAGGGAATACTGAAGCGCGACTCGCGCACTAGGAAAGATTACTTATAGAAGGCGAAACTCGTGTGTACATACATATAAAACTCTCCCATGAATCACGATTATCGAGCCCGGCCACCCGCATCGCACTGAAGTAATTGCATCCACACATCCGCAACCCCGTCTTCTTCGCAGCCGATTTGCATTCCGTTATCTTTTAGAATAAAGTACTCGCGTGCAGGCGTCTGTACTACTGCCACGGAGCAATGAAGTGGCTTTCCATCGGACGATGTAAAATGCACGCTCTCTACGTGATGGTGTCTAGAGAGAATCGACATGGAAATCATTCTCGAATTTGTTTCTGGGATAAAACTCACGCTGGCAGGAACAAATGAAGCATAGTGTCTTGTCTGGACGGCCTGTGGATTTGCGACGGAAGTCCGTTGCTTTCCTGTGCCATCTCAGTCGACGACATCCAACGACCACTGACACTGGAAGACATTTCAGGCGAAGGAACAAGCTTCGTTGTCGGTGAAATTACCCCACCTGTTGCTGACCACACAAGCCAGGATATACCGTTCCGCGACAATTCGCTTTGCAACCCCGATTTTGCCTTCACCTTGTATCCTTGACAACCATAGCTTGCTTATTCCTCGATAGTATTCTTCATAGTTCGCCCACTTTAGACGTTCCATCAGTGATGGGAGACAAATACCTCTTGTTCCTGTCAGGTGTTGGTGGACATAAGCAGACCAGTCAGCTCGCAAAGGTATCGTTTTCTGGGGAGCATTTCCTCCGTCCAAGCGCGGTTCAGGATGGCCGATAACTTCGCATGTCGCCTCAAGAACATACATTATCGCCTTTCCACGGGAAGAATGTGTTTCAATACTCCAGATCTCACCCTCAACAACTTCCTGCACATCGACTATTGTGAAGGTCGTCTCTATCGTCAGGCCAATGGATACTTCGAAGAACAAACGAGTAAGAAGGAACCTGTTTCGGGAGTAAAATGGGATCACTGCCAGAAAAAAATTAAGTTACCTTGCTGCGATCGTCGCTTGCTTTGCATTATCAGGACTCGTCCATAGGCGATTTGAGATCAGGGATTTCCCAGCGGAGGCCTTCCCAAGGAACGAGATCAGAAAAGTATTTTTGCGAGTGGTGAATTCTTTTTGGCGAGCTGTTAGATACGGCCACATATTTGTTGTGTTATGTGAATATTGCTTCATTACGAGGGTAAGCCGATGTCCAGAAAAGTCCTGAATCAAACGTTGCGCTGCGGAAATGTAGACTTTCATGACCATTCAAAATTAGTAATAAGAGTTCAATTTGCAGCAACAGACCTGCATATCGAAAGAGACGAGAGCACTGGGCAAGGCTTTTGAGGTCCCGCAGTGAGACAAAACAGAATGCTAGAGAGAATCGCAAGACATGTCTGCGCTGTGACAAAGACGGGGGCATTGAAACAGGCAGGAGCTGTAACAAAGGAGGGTTGTCAAAATCCAGGTCATATGTACATGGTGGCATATTAGCAACTTCAGCGGGAAGAAGAGGACCTCTGTAAATCGCGTCTTGTTGCGTAATAGAAGAAATTTCTGCTTTCTTGACCACAAGAGGGACGAACCGTTTCCTAGTTTTTATGGTCTGTGTTTGCCCGGCCGCAGGACCATTTTGAAGAGATTGAATCGAGCCAGAAATTCGAGGTTTCAGCACTGTTGAAGTCTCCGGAACAGTCGAAGCGGCTAACGCATGGGAGTGAGCTACAAGGACGGATTTTCCTCCACTCCCAGGTATGGATGAGGAATCAACGATGTGATGACTGGGAAGAACAGAAGACCTCGACAGCTGCAGTCCTCGAGAGTGTCCGGATATATGCGGCGAATCGATTGTAAAAATATTCTTTTTCTTTGAGTTATTAGTATTTGGTGGCGCCATCTCTGCCTTGCGTTTCAATGCGGGACGTTCTGTGGATGGGGATCGGGGAGTCGCCAAGGGAGCGGTCGGTGGAGTGGGTGTGGGATGGCAAGTAGCCCCGATATCATTGACTGAATAACCAGAGTCTTTCTGAGCTAGTATCGATACATGAATGCTTGCATGCTCTTGAAAAGTCGCCGGAGAGACATCAGAGTCGACCGCAAACCCACCAGCAGGTGCTTCTGTTGTGCTCGAGCTCGGTCGACTCGACGGACCCTGCCGGATAGCTGCCAACTTTATGGAAGAAGCTGGTTCGCACCTAGCATGGTCAAGGATCTTTTGAATGATTGCAGCTTTCTGAAGCTTTGAGTAGGCCGATATTTTCTTGTCCTTGCATATTGCTTTTAATTGAGGAACAGTGAGTTTCCATAAATCCTCGGCATTCAGTGCGTCAGCAGACATATCCTGCATTTTAAGGTGAGAAGAAAGCTGCCAGAGATACGGAAGGTCAAAGAAGAGATTCTTGAAAGACTTGAGAATAAAGTTGAGAGATAAGATCAGTGTACGATCATTGGCATTTGATCTCCGCGATCTGAAGTGGTTGTCTGAGCAAGGAGTCGATGCATTTTATGCCCGAGTGTTGCACTTGTCAGGCAATTCCACCATTGGCATGCCTCTTCGACTCGGAATGCGCGTGGCTTTCGTGAGTTTTCCATCCATCCATACTTGCCTCGTGGCGTTAGCACACGAACCTCATGTCACCGAGTTGATAACTTCTCGCATTCTGTTTCTGCCTCTGTATCCTCCACCCACCCTTTGAACTACGCAATATGGTTTCTTCTATGCTATTCTGTATTCTCTATATAGTCCTATCAAAGGCCTTTCTGGGACGGGCATATTGGCTCATGGGAGCAAGTAATGCAATATCTCTGTTGAAAAATGTCTACGTTTCCACTGATCTCCAGTGGTCAAACACCACTTGCAATAGACAACATCTTGACCACACAGCGGCTCGATCCCATAGCATCACCGGGCACAGTAGCCACTCACGTTCATTCAGGTTTGAATTTTCTGTGTATTCATGATGCCACAATGACGGAAGGAATGATTCCAGTGGTGGGCGGAAGCAATTTTGGGCTCAACCTCACCACTACGAATCTTCTCCATAGTGAATGCACATCAGTACCCATTATTGAGGACAAGAGCAACTACTGGTTTCCGGTGAACCATCGTCCGTTATCTCATCTCAATTGAATCATTCTCACTTCTGTGTTTTTTGAGCATCTGTACTTTCAGTACGTTTTGCCCTAGCTTTTGATTTGGTGTGTAAAATTTCAAACCTTTCTCTAACGATCGTTGTTCAGATGGCGGAATGGAACTTTTACAAGTGCAAATGGAAGCGTGGTGATGTTTGCTTCTCATAAGTCATATCTCGGAGCTGAATCCACTGATAGAGACATGGATCGTATAGATGTCTGTTCCCTTTTGACGTCTCGCTAGTTGCTCAGCCTGACCTACTGTCTCAGACTATCTTTTCAGTGAAGTGTCCGGTTATACAACACCATTCCCTGAAAATGTAAGAAAAGGCATCAACTTCTCAGCATAATGTGCTCGTCCAATTCTTATCTGACGCAGTTTCGTATGATTTCTGGTAAGTCCTCGGCCCCTATGCCTCCAGTTCGGAGTCCGCATTAATGAGCTTTAGGGGATCCGAATCTTCGCACTCTCGATCCTAGCAGTTTTGCTCAGCAAGCTGTTACATTCTTGTGTCTAGATTTTAGCGGTACATCCAGGAGATTTAATGAGCTTCCAAAAGGGAAATGTCCGTCGGGCATTCGTGCTCAAATAGTTCGTCCAAGTCTTTGGCGCTTTCGATCTTTGTTAAGACCAAAAACTTATTTTATAGAACTTTCCGAGCTGTTGGGACGGCAAGGTATTTCTCACATTGCAGGGTTATCATTTCTTGAGCCACCTTCATTTCAGAATGTGGATTCTGCAGATCATAAATCTCATGTGGCCTTCCTGTCTACTGGCCCTGATAATGGGACATGCAATGATCCTAATTTTCCTTTAACTCTCCCTCGCATCTTTATGGAGGTAATAGCTATCTGAAATGTGGTTCAAGCTCTCAATAGTTCCAGGTCTATTGGAACACGGGAGACTTCGATGCCTACCGACATGAAGCGATGACGCCCGACCAACCTTTTGTGTAAGACTATATTCTCGTCAACCTCGTCTCGTTTTGACGTCCCATTTGTATGGCTTAGGTATTCTAACGGAGATCCCTCAGGATATGGATATCATGCAGGTATATCTGCAAGGATTCATCCGAATTCATTATATGAACTCTCGTGCTCAGATTTCTACAATGGTTGGGAACCCAATGTCCTCCAGCGAGCGCTCAACGAGTGCCATTGCAATCCATACGGAGACCCCACGTGCTGCGCGGCTCAAGGCACATTCACCATTAACCAACATACAAATTGCTTTATCACGAACACCTTTGACGAAGCTGGTGAGTCATGAAGTCGTTGTTGTCAGAACGATCTGACGCCAGAGCTTGATGGTAGCGATTGGTACACTAGCCACTCTACCAGGCAGCAACCCAGTACAAGTGGACTGCTACGAGGACTATCCTGATCCAAGCGTTCCTGGAATCCTTGCACCTGTCTTCGTCAACAATGGGACTATTTCCTCGCCTCCGCCCACAGCCACCATCAGTGTACCAGCAACTACAAGCAAGGTTGTTCAGACGGCTCGAGGGAAGTGCTTAAGAAGCACCGCTATCCCTTCATTTACTCCGCAGCCTCTATATGTCCTCGTTACAGCACTAGCGATAGTTCTGGTACCCTTCACCTGGGGTTGAATCGACCGAAAACACCGACGCTAGAAAGGTGAAGTATGATACAAGTACATAGGCCCTTTAGTAACTATTCTACAGTGATTAAATTGGTTGGCATAAGAATAGATGAGAGGTATCACAATACAGGTGGGGAGAAATGGTGTCAGTCGTAGATCGGCAGAGGCAGCAATCTAGACACAAAGTTCAGAGCGGGCTCCGAAGGTTTGGGAGTAACCTTACCGATCAGCATTGAACAAGAAATTATTGGCAATATCTTCGCCTTCCAGAAAGCGATTGGGAAACAGGACTATGAAGAAGATTTCATGACCTCAAGAGGACGTTGTGAATGGAATAAACATACCCAAGTGTCCATTAGTCTGACCCAAGAGCTTCTCCATTTCTTCGCGCTCCCATTTCTCGAAGGGCTCGCTACCTCGGGTGGATCGTCTAGGTCGAAGGTCTTTTTCCGAATGACCGGCGACGCTATTGAAAGTTGATGCCGAAGGGTTCTCTAGGCCCTCTCGACTCTGACGAATCCCCTCATCGGAACCTGTTTCCGTAAGTGCACTCTCATCGCCCGTCTCTGATGGAACTTTCCCAACAGGCTCCGAACTCGTACTGTCAGGAGGCTAGAGAAAAGACGACCTGATGAAAAAAAACTTGAAGTAGCCCTTAACAGGGAGACGTACTCTTTTATTCAACCTTTCGTGGTGAAGAACAAATTCTTTGTATTGTTTCCATGTCGTGATCAAATCATCGGGGATTGCATGAAAAACCTTCCGATAAATCTGAGTCTGAACTTCTTATTAGTAGGAGACAAAATTAATGGACGAGTCGATACATTGTGCACAGCACTGGCTACCCAGACATTCTTCCAGAAAGCATCAGATATGGGGTCTTCGAACCCATCAACTTCGACGTTGGGGCGTGGTGTCTTTAGCTTCCATGACTTCATCGACCTTCGTATCGATGCCCGTGCCTCGACGGCAGCCTGCTCTTCCTTATCGGCGTTGTTGACTCCTGCTTGAGTATGAGGAGGCTGATCGTCGGTCTGAGGGGACTTCGATGCGTCGGCGGGGGCACCGTATAATGTACGATCATCGGTGCGAGGTTGAACATCCCCGTTCTCAGTAACTGATTTATAGGGACGCAAATTGGAACTATCACGCTGAGCCATTTCCTCAATTATATCGGCCTCTTGCTTGGAAGACTTGTATATTTGCTCGACAGGTGGTCGCCGTTCGGCGACGGTTTTTTCTTCGAGAGTGGGCACCATTGCACTTGCGAACCCAGGCACTTCCTGACCCTCCCGTGTGAAGGTTTTCCGCTCGGCCTTCAGGATATCGTCGCCTGCCACAGATGAGGGGGCTTTCTCCCCAACGCCCATTCTCTGTAAAGCGTTTGTCGTGGCTTTAGAGGCATTTTCGCCCGTCGCATGGACGGCTATAAACAAGATAAGGAACAATTAGGAAGCACCAGGAAGCATCAAACCTTGGTTAGCGCCACCAAGCGTATCACGGAACAGCGCGCCGGCAGGAGTGCGTTGCTTGGATTTCTTGATGTGCGTGACACCCTCTTCTTTGCCGTAAACCTGCTCCGTATCAGGATCCCAGGCGTTTTCTGCATACTCAGGCTGCACGGGTTCATTTGCCATGAGGTCCTCTTCATCCAACGCGTCCACATTAACTCCAAGGTGTTCTCGCATCAATCGAACTCGGAGTGTATGGGCAAAACGTCCCACTTTGAACGGTTTTCCCGCCATGGTGCTATAGCTCGTGAACAAATATACTTTGATAGCACCAAACGGCCCGCTGTGCACTTACCAGTTAATCATATCCGTGTCTCGAATCACAGCGGCCAATTCAGAATCGCGATCTCCGCGTTGAGAGCGCTCATTAATGTTGGCGCTTCCGATGATAGCCAGACGATCGTCCACGATACAGACTTTACCATGTATGTAGACCTGGGAAGATCGATCAGAAAGGTTATCTCGTCAGGGACAGTATGCGCACCTGCTCTGTGGTCAAAACATCCCCGCGCATCTTGGCCCAGTTGCGCAGCGAGAAAACAGAGATATACTCATCCGGCTATGGAAACGACTCTTTAGAACAAAAAAAAAGAGATCAAATGTTATTTACGAACATCAATGCCTTCCTTGCGTAGTCGAGCGAATATTGAATTTGGACCTCGGGAGATGGTGCGGTTTTGACATTCAAGTATAATCCGGATCTAGTCGTATACCAACCTGAAGATAAGTCGACCGTCGATAGCCTTGTATATGTACTGGCAACGCACCGCACTAGCATCACTGTGATCGACAGGGAATGTGAAGCCAGGGAGCAATGGTATCACAATGCAGCATTTCCACGGTGTACCATCGCGATATGCACGAATAATCCGATGGACGATCGCATCTCCGATTTTGTTTTCGACCTTGACATCATTCACGGTAGTCCTTCCCGCGAATGTTTAGCATCAATTATGATAGATCAAAACAAGGTAAAATAGCTGCTTGGCAAAACGTACGATGATATGAAAAACTGGTTCTCGATATATACGAAATGTTCAGACATTTGGATCGCTGACAGATCGATTTTTTAGCTTCAAAACTCCCAGCGGAGGGACACGAGCACAAACCCTTGAGATATGCGTTCTGTATAGAATGCTCAATCTTCGCGGGAGTGCCCATCGACCACGGCCCAGCGGAGCGGCAGATCTGCATCTCGCAAGTCCCTGTGAGGCCTAATTGATGCAGTTCCCCAGGCTTAAACTCCGGCGGAGGCAATAAGAATGGCATGGTGCGAGAGTGGTTCTAAGTCCGTCGTTAATTCTGAAGCGACCGAGATCTGATACTAAAACGGACCTTTATTCTCAGGAGATAGTTCCACCTTGCAAGCGCACTTTAATAACACGATGCGAAAATCATACCCCATCACTGACCTCTGCACAAAGTGGCGCGCGAGATCTCGGGCAGGTTGTCCGACCACCTGCATTGCTACATCATGCCTAAGTAGGGTATATGTTCAATGTTGGGAATAGATATGTCGAAGAGTATGTACCAGGGCATCCTTGGCACTTTTGTACGATCGTACATATCTTCTTCAGGTTTGTTGAGGGTATGGAAGTCAGTTACTCGGGGGTTACTATAATCCTTTCCTGTGTCACGCGACGAGAGTAAGTATGCAAGAGTTGCCTGGAATATGCACGTTCCCACCTGGCCAAATTTCTGGTTGGTTAGTGCCTTCAGTGTCATCCACAAGAACATGTTGTGGTGTGTCCCATCTGCATCGTTCTCAGCAATGTCAAGGGATCATCAATCATGGGCCACATACCGTCCGAAACAGAGGTCAAGACCACCCATGAAAGCAATAGCCTGATCAATTACACACAGTTTCTCGTGCTGAGATCCAAAAGAAATCAGGAAATACCACAATCCAATAGAAGAAAATTTGGTCACATGTGCCCAGTAGAAGGTACCAGTCTGGAAATGAGACGGAGATCGCTGAACCATTACATTTGGATACAGCGACATCAAACGTTGCTTAGCATAGCTGGTTTACTAAATTATCACCCTAAAATCGAACAAAACGGTCACAAGCTTACTTGCTGTCAGTAGGAGTGGTACGATTTGAAACTTCTTGGCTGGAAAATCATACAAAATTGACATATGAATGTTCCCTGAGAGTGCGGCACTCACTATAGGATAATGTAGATTTTGACACCTTCCTTTGCTTTCCTCTCCAACAACCGGTCCAGCCGATACCGGTCTTTGCCTGGACGTCGCATATGAAGCTCTGTACAGTGTAAGATGATATTTTATAGACCAGAGAGCTGATTTCTGACCAGGAGACAACCACCAGTCGTGGATGTAGATGGTTTCCCGGGCGAGGAGGATGGCGCGCGACAGATTCCAGAAATAATCGCGCTGTCAAGCATGTGAGTGTTGTAACAAACTATAGGCCAGTTTCCTCACGCCATCAACTAGCCATTGTGCTGCAACATTGAGACGGATCGGAGCGAAGCTGTCAAACCGGTTTTTGCCGGTATAATGCGAGGTCGCTGCCACTTTCTCGAATGCAGTTATCCATTGCAACATTTGTCTCTAGGGGAGCAACAGTCAGAAACGGATATCAGCTCAGATAGATGTTTTCTCCTTACCTCATTGCGAGCGAAAAGTTTGAGTCGCATTTGAGCATTAGTTACATAGAAAGTATGCTTCGAGACATCTTCGGAATAATCCCGTCCTTCTGGCGGTTGTTCATCGTTTTTACCAGCTAATGGGTTGACATTCGTGGAGGGATCCAGCATCGCAAAAGGCGCTTGGGAAGCCACAGACTCCGAACTTTGCGACCCATGCACTGACCCGTCATGGTCATCATCTCCGTGTGCATCATTGACTGAAGCTGCTCGCCGTCCGTCATCTGCATGAAAGAGCCTAGAAAATCTAGTAGTTACTGAACCAATCATAGACCGATGCCCTGTCTCAGGATGATGGTGCGCCTTGTCATTTGGCTTATGTGGGGTGCTAGGACCTTCAACGTGCAGAAGGTTCAGGCCTTGCCTATAATATCGCTTTGGCCGTTCAATTTCAAATTCAGGATCAAGGAGGAACACATCCCAGACAGTCAACTGAGTGAAGTGAGTATAAGGACGAATTTAAGTCAAACCATACAATACCTCTCCTGGTTCCTCCATGACGACGAAATAGCTTTCGCGGATGGCACACCATCGGTCGGCCTTCCTGGCTCTCCATCCTGCGGATTTTCGCCCAAAACCTCCGCCAAGCCCTTCAGCAGCTATTTCCAGATACCCAGCCTTGTATTGGGACCCTCCAGCTTGTGCCATTGATAACGAGAGGGCACTGATCTCAAGAAACCCGGCCAGACGATTTGAGGACGGGTGAAACATCTGGACAGGCTTTGGACATCTCTAGGTTAGGAACAAGCATGATGGACTCACTGTCGCCCTTATGAGTTCAATGAGGTAATTTTCCAAGGCTTCTCGTTGCAGACGGGCAAAATCAGTTTGGCTGACATCGCGGCCTTCCTTCTTGAGAAATTTGAAGTAAGGTAGACCTAGATTTGTGTTGGAAAGTAAGACTAGATGATTAATTGAAAACGTACTTGTTCGCGGAAATTCGGGCATTTTATCAACGTTTCGTTTATACACATTCGTCACAGTATAATGGGTATGTAAGGATATAAAATCGCGTAATTGGCGATATATCACCCAGCGCGCTGCCCCATTTGCGTACTCACATTCAATGCGGAACACAGACTTTGACCCATGCAAAGGGTGCAGACTGTCACTGATCCGTATGCGAAGGCGATGGAGAAGCACTGGTATGCGACGATGATCTTTCTCGTCACGTTCAAACCATAGACGAAGCATCAAAGTGGCAAGACCGCCAGTGATAAGCTCGTCGGTGATATTAACTTGCTGAGAGGCTGCGGAAGGTTCTGGTTGTGTGGCTTCCCGGTGTTGGTTTATGATGTTAGGTATCAGAGAACGAATCAAGCTCCAGCGATTACCCTCGCGTGCTGGCCTCGTGTCTGGATTAGGATCAAGAGAACCGGAGATTGCACGTCGCAAGTTCAAAAATTTGAGGGCGGAAGGAGAAGTCGAGAATTTGTGGGTGGGAGAAGCCCCAGGCCTGTTGAAACTTTCGTTTGTGGAGCTGCTTTTCAAATGACTGGAAGTCCCTATTCTTGGAGACTTGTTCACCGGTGTCTGGCTCGTCGCAGCGCGAGGCGTACGTTCTCCAGAACCATGGGTGTCAAAGTCAAACCCTGGTTTATCCTCTCTTGGTGAATCCCTTGGTAAATCCTGAAACCACTTCATAGGGCTCCAACTCTCCTCTCCTGTTCGACTCTCTCTCTTTTTGCCCTTCTTGTCCGTCTGCTCGTACTCCAAAGCGCTTCGAAAGTCATTTGGAGATGCAAGCGGAAACTTGGATACACCGTCGGGCGACATGAGATCCGGGTTCTCCCTGGGTAGCGATGGAGAGGGTGAAAGAGGATACGACAATGAACGCGGGGGACCCGTCCTCATAGAGGGCGAGTCTGAGAGAGATCGAAAGTAAGATCCGGGCGAGCGTATTGGCGTACCATCAACATCGCTTGGACGGAGTGGTGATCCTGACTCTATGCCCTCTACATTCTCCGAGTTCACGTCACGGTCGTTGACAGTTTCTCTCGGTTGACAGTGAGCAGTGGTGACCTCGTGCACGATGCCTGCGAGCGACATGAGACGAGTAGAACGTTGGCCTCGACGAGCTCAGTGACGCGGGCCAGGTGGTTGAGCTTGAGTTTGTCGCGTGTCAAGGTTTGGAACTCTGATGACATCACAACTATTTATTTAGATCACCGATCGTTTATTATCAACTTCAACAAAACTACAAAGCTGCGCTTCGTCCAGCCTTTATCCCAAAAACCGCTCCTGCAGTCAACCCACTCCCCCCAGGGTAATTGTTGAAAAAAAGGCCTCCTACCATCTCACCTGTACAGAATAGCCCGGGAATCATACGACCACCTTCTCTCAGCACAGCCGCTGACTGGGGATCAATCGCCAGACCACCAAACGTAAAGGTTATCCCACAGGTAACCTTTACGGCCATGAATGGTGGTGTGTCCAGCGCCAATGCCCAGTTAGATTTCGGTAGCGTGAGCTGCTTGGTTTTGGACTGAGTGGACAGCCCATCCTTCACGGCTGGATCCCACCGGAGACCTGGATACTCGTCCCTGTGGCAGTAGATGGCTTCGTTGAACTCCTTCAATGTCGTCAGAAAGCATTCTTTGTCAGTCAACCCCTCTTGAACGAGCCTCTCTGCCAGCTCTTCCAAGGTAGAAGCGAAAATCTTCTCCACAATACCGTCGCCATACTCTTCCTTTCGGAGGCTGGCTATGACTTGAGAGTCCCAGATCTGGAAGGCGAACCCCCCTGGTTGATTGAGAATAGCGCGCCCAAACTTTGCATACGTATAATTGCGATAGTCCTCGCCCTCGTCCACAAAACGTATCCCGCTGGCATTCACCATGATGCCGAGTGGGTAGCCAGATTTCGTGTACTGGTTCGTGAGATCGCGTTCACCAGCGTTAGTGGCTGCATTCGCATCCCAGGCAGTACTGTGGCAGCCAGCCCAATCGCCCGTAAATTTCGCACCAACTGCTTTTGCCAAGGCAAACCCATCGCCAGTGTTGTATGGCGTTCCACGTACCTGCGTAGCGTCTGTAAATGGAGATAACACGATTCATGATCATCTTACTCGAGCTTGTCCCCACCCAGCTCCAAGATACTTTTCTCTGAGTTCTGCATTGGCCTCAAATCCACCTGCAGCCAAGATCACGGCGTGAGCTCTAAGCTCCACTTCGCGTCCGTCTCTGCGAACCACGAGACCAACGACCTTGTCATCATTCATGACAAGTGACAGCGCAGGTGTATCGAACCAAACTTGGACACCAGCCCTTTTGAGTGCTTTCTGATGTGCAGCAATTAAACCCTTTCCACCATTTTCAACGCTAAGAACCATCCCGCCCCAGAACTTGTGTCTTCTATCAACTTCATAAGCTTGCCGATTGAACGAAAACGCGAACGGAACTTGGACAGACTTGGCAAGCCAAGTGATGGCAGCTCGCGAATCGTCGACCAATGCGTCTACGAGCGCCGGGTCGGATTTACCGTTCCCGAGTCGCATAATGTCCCCAACGAAATTTTCCCGTGAGTACAGATCCATATCAATACGTTCAATCACCTCAGGGGAAGGGACGTCCTTTACAATGGAGAGAAGGTCTTGTAACCCCCCGTGCACCGTCCGATGCGCACCAGCAGTGAAGTAACCATTACCCCCTTCCCATTGCTCAGGACATTTGTCAATCATAAGAACTTTTGGAGCGTAATCGTTATTCGATCCACCCCTGCACGTCAAATAGGATGAGGAACTCACCGTGCTGACAACCGTGCTCCACCGCAGAGAGCGCTGCACAGCTGCCCGCATGACCTGAGCCAATAACAATACAATCGAAAGCGTCCATTTCAAGGAGTAAGAGTCATCGAAAGAGTCGTGGGTACCGGCAGCATAGTGGTCACCTGAGTCGTGTATAGGTGGCGGCACGAGACTGCTATTTTTTCTCTGTGAAAATGCCAAGTGGCGTAACAACGAACCATGTGTGTATGTCAATGGAAGAAGTGTCGTCCCTGGCGCAGCGCAACGTAAGATCGACTCATCATCTGATTCAAAGTCACGACCTGTTCTGGAGACCAAGCACAACGATGGGGTCACTGTTTTCGGGAGCGTAGAGGAGCGGTTGATGACGGTACAAACATAAGGCTGCCGTGGAGGCACGATGCCTAAACAATCACTTAGAGCATCATCTCAGGTCCGGATGTTAGCCCAAATACGGCCCGTTACTTATTGGTTCCGTAAGCAATGGCATGGAAGTACCGAGCCGGCTGGAACGAATGACGAGAAGTCAGCAGAGAAAGGGCACTATTAACGTTGTCTGCCATACCTTACTATGTATGGCGGGATATCGATCAATGTGTAAATTTTAAAGTTGACGCTGTGTAATACGTTCTAATGATAGGATTACGAGAACAAAGAAGATCTGACATTGAGGAAGTAGTTTCGCGACCAGCTCTCGTTCGTCACCGGCACAGATCTATCTCTACCCGAGACATTGTCAACGTTACGTTTTTCCCATACAAATAAGTCCCTAGGCATCGGGCCCCTCACCTGTTGAACCCCGTCCTACGGTCGACGTAAATGCGGGTTCCAAGGGTAAGGAGCATTTTCGGAGGCCTCTGCGCAACAAGCGCACACATCCATCTTCA
>JAGGAR010000026.1:36271-49317 GCA_017657315.1 Termitomyces sp. K1Ag | reverse complement strand
ATACATAAAAGTCGGGTCACCGTCGCTCTGCCGCTGTCAGTCGGTCGGGCGCGTTCGGAGTCGGACGACGCGATGTGGCAGGAGGCGGGGAAGGGTCTGTCAGACCGTGCGCGTGCGCGTGAGTCGTGACGCGGCTTGATTTGATGCCTTTTGATCACTGGCATGATGCCGACTCAATGATGTATTTATTTAGTTGCCGTTGCCGTGCGCTGCGTTGGTTTGTTCCTTGTCACTGTGAGCTGTGTCTGTGTCTTGTCTCTTCGAATTCGTGTAGTCACCTCATTCGAATTCGAATTCACGTCGTGGAGTTCGAACACAAGAACACCGTGACAGAACAGAGAACAGAGATCTAGACAAACAGACAACAGACAACAGACACACAGAATTCGAACCACAAAACAGACACACAGAATTCGAACACGAGTCCTATGCGTGGTACATATCTCGCCTCGTGCCCGCCGCCCGGTGCCAAGACTTAGAAAGTCTGATTCTATTATTCTAAGAGAGGAGCATGGATCATTTGACAAGGGCTTCCTTTTCCTTCCTAAGTTCCTAAGTTCCTTTGACCTTTCATTGAAAGATTGAAAGGTCACACACTATGTACTTAGTAGGACAGGACAGGACAGGGCAGGGCAGCGGGTGGGTTACGGTAGAAGGTCGGTATGGTGCGGTGTGGTGTGGTGCGGTATGACGGGTATTAGGGTTGTACGTATGTATGTGTATACGGGATACGTAGTACAATTCAGTCGGTCACTGGCAGTGGCATGGAACACTGGAACACTGGAACAACGCTGGAACACTGGAACGTACGGTACGGATACGGATAAGTAAAACTCAGCGGCGGTTACGCATCCACGATACATAAGTACATGCGTCCGCAAGTGTGTTCTGGAAGTGAGATTGAGATTGAGATTTGTGTTAGGCACAGGGTTGAGGGAAAGAGGACAGGAGGGGTCCAGGAGGGAAGGGAGATCTATCTCTCACAAAGCCGATTCGGATTATTTGGAGAGGTGACAGCAGATCATGATCGTTGGGGATCGGCCTCGGCCGCGGGGGACCGGTTCGGCTGGGAGTCAGGTTGGGTCGGGTTGAGTCGGGTTGAGAGTCCGAGTCAGAGTCAGTGAGTTGCTGTGGAATGTATGAATGGATGAGGGGACAATGGCAGTGCTGCGACGGTGCGTCTGGGGAGTAGCGCTACGAAGACGGACATAAGCCGGAAGCTGTTATTTTTGTCCGTTAATGGAAATGGAAATGGATGCCGACCGAAAAAAGCAAAAACACGCGTGATGGGTTGGGGGTTTTGGGCACGTTACTTTTTTTAGCTGGTGTTGTTATAACCCGGCAAGTGCTTTGTGGATTTTTTTTTTTTCTTTCTCCTGAACAACCCCCTTGCCTTCCGAGTCTGAGTCTGTTTCTGTTTCTGTTTCTCTTCTGCTGTGCCTCTGCCTCTGCCTCGCACCTCTGGATCTATGCCCTCTATCCTCAACCTCAAGTTCAAAGTCCGTTTTGTGTACACCCGTCATGTCGTCGTGCACAGCGTGCTGATTTGTTGTTGTTGTTGTTGATAGGGAAACAAGTCGTTTGTCGCGTTCAGCAACCTGAGCGATGCCGAGTCTTTGACCAAGACCTGGAAGGTGCGGTGCATATAGCGTCTGGATGGCAATCTTATCTGAGACGGGCACACACACACACACAGGTCTGCACCAAAGTGGCGAGCTACCTCGAACAAGGGTCGAGACTGGAGAACCTGAGTTGGCGGCTATGGCATCTGCAGAGTCTGATGGTAGACTCTGACAATGCCAAGTCGAAGCGCGAGTTCAGGAAGCTGTCAAAGAACATGGGCGACAAGCTCGACAAGGAGAAAGGCCGGTGAGTTAGCCGAGCGATGCGTGTCTCGCCAAAACCCTAGACCCTGACTCATCCGCCCGCCCAGGAGCATCGAGGAGCTTGCCGCGCCAGACTACAAGGCCAGCTCGTCTGCCGATATCCTCCGCCAGCGGGCCGAGGAGAAGGAGCGCAACCGCGCGATGCCCGGCACCATCAAGCGCATGCAGTTCACGTTCAACCTCGACGCACCGAGTCCCGCCATCGCCGAGCCCGCCACCAAGCCGAGCCTCAAGCCGTCGGCCGAGTTCGCGCCCCGCGCCTGGAGCGCCGCGCGGCCCGCCGCCGCCGACGACGGCATGGACGTCGTCGTCGAGGGAAACGACAAGGACCCGCCCCGGAGAATCTCCGCGCTCCGATTCCCGCCGCTCTTCAGCAGCGGCTTTGGTCCGTCTGCACTGCTGGATGCGCAGCCCACCGTCACGACTTCGATGAACTACGGCGAGGGCCTCAACTCGACCGCCTCTCACGACAACAGCTTCAGCATTTCGCGCCCCACGATCGAACTTCCGCTTGATGAGCTCCTCCAGAACGTCGACGCCACGACTGATCACGAGACCTTTGACGCCTGGGCACTCAATTATCCCGAGTCCACCACGACCACGGACCACCAACAAGACGTCATCATGCACTCTGCCCCTGCCCCCGTCTACGCCACCGCACCCTCACCCGCCGCCCAAGAAAGCGAAGACGAAAGCAGCCCCGACAGCGACGACGAAGACTCCGACTTCGACGTCACAGCCCGCACCACGCGTCTCCCCTCCAAATCCAAATCCACCAAACCCACCCCACGCAAACGCGGCGTTCCCAAGGACACCCCTCTCCCGCAGACAGTCGCCCCATCAAAAGTCAACCAGCTGTATGACACACGCGCAAGCACCCCCACGGGCCGCCCCGCGCTCACAGTCCGCACATCCACCGTCTCGCGCTCCTCGGGCCCCGGCGCAACTTCGTCCGTGCTCCGCAGTACTCTTGCTAATACGGGCCCTGGCGGCCAGAAAGCAGAGTGCTCAAACTGCGGTGCGACACATACGCCGCTTTGGCGCCGGGGGCTTAACGACGAGCTGAACTGCAACGCCTGTGGTCTCTATTGCAAACTTGTGCGTCTGTTTTTCTTTTGCTCGTATTTACTTATGTGACTTATATATACCCTCCCCCCTCAGCACAAACGACCCCGCCCGAAATCCATGCGCAACACCCACGGCGAACGCGCGCAGGCTCCACCCCGTCAGGAGACAGTCGACGTCATGGGTTCGTCGTCCTCCGTCCCTAAAGTCCCCCCGCGTAGCTCATCCCCCATCCACCGGATAGCGCAATGTTACAATTGCCACACCACCGCAACTCCTCTCTGGCGAAAGGACGACGAGGGCAAAACAGTCTGTAACGCGTGCGTACCCCTTTCTTCTCTTCTCTTGTCCCCTACTTGAATTAAACGGGCCGCAGTTGCGGGTTATACTACAAACTGCACGGCTCCGCCCGCCCCATCTCAATGAAATCAGACGTCATCCGCAAACGCTCGCGGCACGACGCCCGGCGCAGCGGCCCCAGCGTCTCCGACACGCCCTCCGCCAGCCCAGGCGTAAGCCGGCGCGCCTCCCCCTCGCGCGAAACATCCCCCACCCTCGCACCAGACTCCACAACACAAATGACGTACGACTACGCCGAGGAGCTCGACTACCGCTCCACGACGACGCATTCGGAGCTCCTTGGTGCGCTTGGGCAGGATATTTCGCAGACGCAGATGTTTCAGTATGCTATGTACCCGGGACCGTATCATCCGGATTATCTCTCCCAGGCGTATACGACGCCGAATGACCCTTTGCCGTTTGCGCCTGATGCGGACCAGGGGTCCTCGAGCGCAAACGCAAACGCGAGTGGGCATGGGAACGACAACGACCCCGCGCTAAGCCCGCGCACGAGTAAACGCAGACGAATGAGCACAGACTCTGCATCCGAACCTCCATCTTCTGCGTCCTACTCTTCATACAACGACGGGTACACAACCTCTTCGAGCGCAACGAGCCTCTCCACGCACTCCATGGAGTTCCCGTTCTCCACCTCATCCACCTCCTCATCTTCACACCCCTCATCCTCATCCTCACACACTTCTGCGTCTGTGTCGGCGTCGTATTTCGGCACAGGCACAGGCGCAACGGGACCCGCACTCCGCGGGTCGGGAAACACATTCTGGCACCCACCTATGATGCCCCAATCCGATCCTACGAGCTCCCCAGTCCCAGGGTCGGGATCAAGCCTCATCCACCCCCCCATGCTCCCCCCCACCGGCGACGAAACACCAATGGACTACCTGCACCCTCTCCCCCTCCCCCTCCCCCTCCCGCTCCCTCTCCCTCTCCCGCTGCACACGCTCCCTCTCTCCCACCCTCTCTCCCTGTCCCACCCTCTCTCCATGTCCCTCGCACACGAGCACGAACATGACCATGACCACGACCACGACCACGACCACGAGCGGGACCACGAACATGAGCACAACCACGACCACGAGCAGGACGAAGACGCGGAGCTGTTCTCGAGCTTTTTGCATTTGCATCCGCCGATGGCTATTCCGGATGAGGTTGAGTTTGGGGGGATGGGGATGGGGATGGGGATGGAGCAGGGGAATGGAAATGGGTTAGGGACGGTGCATCCGCCTATGGTGGTTGATTATCAGGATGTTTTTGAGATGAGGGGGTATTAGGCTGTGGGGGTGTTAGGGGGGGACGGGGAAGGAGAAGGGGAGGGGGCGGGCGTTGGGCGGGGAGGCGGGCGGGGGTGAGGTGAGGAAGGAGGGACGGGATTCGGGCCGGTATGGAACCTCTGACGTCGGCTGGTTCACGTTCAACGTTGCAGCACCGCACCGCACCGCACCTGGACATTGACATATTAGCTTTGTGCATCATGCTTCGTGCATCGTGCATCGTGCTTTGGCTTCGTGGTTCTTTTCTTCTCACACTGTCGTGTCCTGGCTGTCCCATCCTCAGATCACACTGCCACTCATCTACCCATTGGCTCATCTACGCTTCGTACCCACAATGCTCACCACCCCAGCCCAGCCCAACCCCAGCCCAACCCCACCCCACACACGCCCCCTCCCCTCGCCTCGTTTACATCTCATGTCATGTCACGCGGGCGTACTTCGAGATTCGAGATTCGAGATTCAACATCTCATGCATATGACTAGATGCCATCCTTCCATACATCCATCTATCGTTTTTTGGCTTCCTTGGCTTCCTTGGTCGTTGTCGTTGGTTCATCACATCCATCACATCACACATCACACATCACATTGCACACACATCCATTCCGGATTCAGCCAGACCCAGACACTGCTTGCTTGTTTGCTTGTTTGCTTCTTGTCCGTCCAATTGCTCTCGTGTTTACTTACTTCCTTTTCTTTTTCCTTTTTTCTTTTCCTTTTTCTTTTTCTTTTTCTTTTTTTCAAAGTCTCGCTCCTCGCACCCCCCGCATGTACTGGCACATACGCAGATCCGTCCGTTTCACGTTCACGTCCATGTTTACGTTCACGTCCATGTTCAACCATTCAACACTCAACACAGCTCCAGCCACACAAATGCATCCTGTCCACATCTTTCTTTCATCACACGCATTGTCTGCTGTCCTCATACAAATCTCGTCTTCAAAAACATCGCTAGTTCCTCACCCACTCACTCACTCACTCATCCCATCGGCTCCCAACGGCCCTCGCATATCGCATACATATATCTCAACACAACATATCCCTTTCTTTCAAACAATACAAGATATACAGACACCCATACAGACATACATACATACATCAGCCCCAGTCCAGTGGCTCCTCCCTCCTTCTCCCCACACATCGTATCGTTGTATATACTCACAGATCTCACCACCGCGAAGGGTTTGCGCGTTCCCAGCCCCCCAAGTTACATACTTACTTAAATTAACGAATGTCTTGACTTGACTTGTATACCAATATATTATTACATATCGCAGTATCTCAAATCTCAATTGCATGAACGTTTTGATGACAAGTTCTTTCTGTGAGGAAGCTTACGGCAACGGTGAACGGTGAACCATGAATTCCGTGCATTTCATGACTCATCTCATGGGTCTCCGAGTCGTACTTATGAACGTGGGGTGGAGACGAAATCTCGGGCCTGGCCGCGATCTCGCTGTCAATAAGTAGTCACCGAAAGGCCCGTCTGCCAGTGCGTCTGCAGGGTCTGCCAGAGAGACGAGCTAGCCTCCAACGGTAACTCTTACCATACATAGATAGACAAACGGGGCTTCTGGGGTTTTCTCTCGTTTACTGACTGCTCTTCGCTGAAGAAGCATATGCATAGGATAGGAATAGGCTCAGCGGTCCCACAATCACCGTCACCGCATCGTACGTTACTACCGTAGTGGCGCAGATCATGAACAAATGGGACCGAGGGGATGGGTCGTGATTGATCCAAGAGTAGGATTTGACTGAACTTTGAACTTTGAAGATACAGGGGAGGGGGGGGGGATGACGTAGTATTATTATAGATAGGGAATTTGGTGCCTTGGGGAGATCTGGTGACCCCGTCCAATCGGATCGACGCTGTGATTGTATGATGTATAGTATGATACAGCGAGATGGTTAATATTGGTTAGTGCGAGGAAGCCTCAGGATTCAGGAAGGGACACCATGTGGGTACACATGTACACGAGAAACTTTGCCTCGTTTTGTTCTGTTTGAGGCTCTTCGTCTTCCAGACGACTCACGCAGCCTGTGCATGGCATGTTGTGAGTGATTCTGGATGTTTGGAGCCTTGTCAGAAGCATCCCTTAGCGATGATTCAGAACTTGATTCATGAGTCAGAACCCTCAGTCAGTGCTGCGTACTCGTTAGTAATTTGCGCATGCAGGAGATTTCTGTACTTTCTCGGTAGAACTTTTGGAAGGAAAGAATTGATAGACATGTGTATGTCAAACTTAGCGCTAAAGACTGGTCATCTGAAGGCTGGCAGGTGTGAACCGGAAAGCCGATACCGTAGTCTCCCTGGGTGGATGATTTACCATCCTAGTAAGTACCCAGACAAGTCCCAAAAATACTATTTGACGAGTTCGGACACTGGATCCGGGGAATGCAGTCTGGTGGAGTCAATTGCAAGAACCTGAACAGAATGAGTCCGTTCAGAAATTTGATCATTAAAGGCAAGTCAAAGGCAACTTTGTGCGCTTCAAGGCCTAGGGACGTCAGCAATAACACATGGATCGGGACTTTGTCGTCGTCGAGTTCTTGTGATATCGTGACAGCAACGGCTCTGGAATACGCCACTTCGGACGCAGAACTCGAACAACGACCCTACAATGGCCCGGTAGACAATAACCCTAGCTGGAGTCGGGACCATGGCCTTTTGAAATTTGTCCCAGTCGGGAAAAATCTGAATTGTACAATCTTCTGATGGAGATAGCAACCCGCTCGCCATGGTCGCTTGATGAGTTGCCATGTTCGGTGTATCGGACGACTCCAGCGGAGTCGGAGGTTGACGAAGAAATGATGAATATGTTTTGATGCCTCGTGGCGCGAGTCGGAGTCAAAGAGAGTTGCCTGATATAGACTCCTGATATAGACTAACAATCGATGATCATGAGTATAGATAGTCGTCTCTGATTTACTTTACGCTAATCCTTCTCCTCGTTCAACCCTTGACGAAGCCAGGCCAAGATCTTCAGTGTCAAATCACCCAGGTTTGTTTCTCCGGCAAAGAAATCGTAAAAAGGATCATTGTGAACTCCGTTTTCCTGGACAATTAGCCTGACTTTGCTGTGATTCTTGGAGAGCTTGTGTGAGACCTCGATAATGTCGTCCCGCAAGCATTCTGCTCCCCCAGCGGTGATTAGAATGCGGCTCACGAGCTTGTCGATGCCCTTGAACCACGTATCGGGAGCTTTGCTGATCTCCAAATACACGCGAAGTGAATCCGGAACATCTTCGAGCACCTTTCGACCGCAGTATGCAAACGTCTTGGCCCCCACAATGTCCAAGGAATCATTCGAAAAATGGGATCCCGTGTCTCCGGTGAGTGAAACCCATGGAGACATTAAGAAGACGCCACCGATGCGAGAAGTCAATGAAATTCGTGGCACATTTTCCACGGGATGCAGCATGTGTGAAAGTAGAGCAAGGGCAAGATTACCGCCCGCGGAGTCGCCGACAATATGGATGTTTTGCGGGCTGCACCCACTCGCGATGACATGCTGTAGGGCCTCAACAGCTTGTACGAACTGTGTAGGGAACTTAGCCGTCGGTATTATGGCTTATCACACGTGGGTCAATGTTCCGTATCTTGACATAACTGGCACTTTGCTCACAGTAGCTCATTATAGCGAATCCAGCCGTAGTTCCTTCTTTTCCGAGGTTCAGCCGTATATGGTTCCAAAAGGATGCGCTAAAGTCCTGCAACGGAATTACATAGCCTCCACCTGCGATAGTATGCCCCGGGTAAGTGTCACATTCACAGGACGTTTCTCAAGGGACGCAGTACCGTGGAAGTAGAGAACTACTCGTTTCGTATTTCGCGGGCCGATCCACAACAATCGTCCGCCGTGAGTTCCAACGTCGTCCACGAGCACCGAAAGGCCGTGACTTCTTGCCCAGACTTCATATATATGAAGACTTGTCCCGAAGACGAACTGAAATTGTTTCGTGTTCCAGGCATCAGCCACGGACCGAAAAGTGGTATCATAGAAGAAACGCCTCCAAGACTTGTGGACTTTTGGACAAGACGTAAACATGGTTTGGACCGCGCTCCATAAGAGTACGATTGCTGATGGGTAACATGAGTATAAGCATTGAAGCTTGAAGTCTGAGACTGGAATGGACTAACGCAGTCGGAGAACCACCACCACGATAAATGCAAGTTCGAACCAAGAAACCTGGCCGTAATTTCTTTCTTGCATCAGCGAGCAGAAGGGGGAGAAACAATGGAGTAGATAAAGGAACACATAGAAACATCCGAGAGTATTTCAATGCGGCGTACTCGCAGACCATCTTTATCGCCCTGGCGTGGCAGGCTAACAAAGAACTTAAGTAGGAAGGCGAGAACCGCGGGATAACGGCTGAGCACTGCATCGATGATGGTGAAGTTCAGCATCCAGCTTATCGTTCGATCGACAGCTTGCATGTTCACGTCATACCACAATTCGATGTTAGAGCTAAATTCAAGATTTCACAACGACTAGTACATACATGTTACACTTACATTCCGATTCACTGAGAGCCCGATGCAAAAAAGTCCAAAATCATAGGTGTCAGCACACCTTGCACCTTCTCAGGCCATAAGAAATCGAAATACGGATCGTTGTGCACGCCATGGTCCTGCAGCACAAATTGCATTTTGGGAAATTTCTTACCCAAACGGTCGGCAAAGACGAGGATCTCATCCCTCAAGCACTCTGCATCACCAGCCGTGATGAGCACACGCCGCACTACAGTTGACAGATCCGCAAACCAGTCCTCGGGCGCATAGTATGGCTCGAGATAGAAGCGATACTTTTCTGGTACGCCATCAAGGACGATGCGGCCCCAATAGGATAATGCTTCGATGCCGATGACGTCGCTATCACCATTGGTAATCATAGAGCCGGTTTTGCCTGTGAGAGATACCCAAGGCGACATGGGGTAGGCACCACTGAATGGTGCGGTTAGAGTAAGGCGGGGGACGTTGGGGACAGGATGGAGGATGTGTGAGAAGAGCTGGAGCACAAGGTTCCCGCCAGCGGAGTCACCGGTTAGTTGAATATTCTGCGGTTTGAGACCCATGGAGAAGAGGTGCTGGACGGCGAGGACAGCTTGGTTGAGTTGTGTGGGAAATGTTGCGGTTGGTACAAGCGCTAGAAAGGCGGATCAGTAAATTCCTTTTAGAAATACTATCTGTCAAGAGGAACCTACAATATTGAAGTATGGCAAAGCCGGTTTCTTTACCTCTCGCCTTTAGCTCACCCTGCACATATCTCCAGAATGGTGGAACGAAGAACTGGGCGGGAAGGAGAAAAGCTCCACCTGTGCAAGAGTAAATCAAAGGACTAGTTGATGTAGTGTTTTCTTACGCACCATGGAAGTACAGAATGACGCGATCAGTGCGGCGCTCTCCAATCCAAAGAAGTTGGCCGTTTTCACCTAATTTATCGATCACGAGAGGAAGCTTCTGACCCTTCATGAAATCTTTGTACACTCCCAATGTGTCGCCTAGCCCCCATTGCAGCTGTTTCATGCTGAACCGCGTAGTGAGGAAATAGAACATCCTGTCCCCAAGTATCCTCGTCAAGGTTTTGTGCTTGTTGGTACGATGAAAAGGCGAGGTTATGACTGTCCAGAAGAGGAACAGAGCTATGTGCATCACGGTCATTCAATGTATGTCGTGTGAGTGGAAGAATATACGCACGCAAATGTAGGACAAGCGAGGCAACAGCACGCACCTTCTCTAAGAAAGGAGGGTTTCCGAAGGAAGTATCTCTGACTTGGGCCATCCGTGCGCAGAGTAAGTGTGGGAGAGGGAAAGGTCCAATTTCGCCGACTGGCTTTTAAGTCAATTCGAGCTTCGATTTCTCACCAGGAAACCATGAAGCTATATGCGATCATGATGCCGTTGACAAAAAACCGATGAATTGCAAAGGCTCCAGATCATGATGTGTCGACTTGTTCTGTGGCAGGCTCATTTGTATGTTCTTTCAGTCATCCTTTAGTGCACTGCTGCCTGGTCAGTGAGGGTGTATTTCGGATACCCAATCCTGGAAAAGGGAGAGAAGAAGAAGCTCGAAGCCAAAAGAGAGTCTAAAACAAGTTTGAGAGATCACGTATGAGATCTAAAAATAAGCATCGGATTGTTCCGAGCATCCAGCAGAGCGCTCCCTCGAACTCTCTGAGTCGTACTTACTCCTCCTGGTCGAGCATGAGAATCTTCTTCTCGCGATCGGGGGTGATGCGTATATTTGTCTCATTTTCAATGGTCCTTTTCTTCGAACTCATTGTTTTTTTATCTGTAAATGGCAAGTATGTAAGAGTGAAGCATGTCAACACGCCCATCACAGCCACGATGCTTCTTCACTCCCTTCATAACAGATCTCTACAAACCACGTCGAACGTCGAGCCTCACTTTTCACTCTTCTAATATTCTTCTACATGGACTCTACAGCCATTAACACAAACATCACTGTGGATGATTTTGACAGTGTACTATCCTATCCCGACCAGTCTGTATGGGAAACGCCTGACCCCTCAAGTCCTTCCTTTAATGCTAGTGCGACGCCGTGGTGGATGGGGACATACCATAAAGCTGACATCGTCGGTGCTTCCGTGAATTTGAATTTCACTGGTAAGTCCTTATTTACGCGTCAGAGGCGCTTCCAAGGCGCTTCCATGTTGGTTAACAGGACGTGTTCTAAGGCCCTGCAATTTTCATATATGGCCACTCTGGCCCCTCGTATGGTTCTTATGAAGTAGAGATTGATTCAACAGTGTCGACGCTGAGCGCATATGCGGCAAATAATGCGTCTGGGCCAACACTTCTCTATGGCGCGAGCAACCTTACATATGCCTTCCATAATCTTACCCTTCGCAACGTGGGTGCCAAGAACGGAGACGCAGGCGGAAATACCCTTCTCTTTGATTATCTTCAAACAACAATACAGCTTGCACCGGCAGGGTATGTCGTCTGGTCCATGATTCAACGCATCTAAACATGGTTCAGGGCTACTGTGTCAAACACGACATATGAAGAGGACAACGCCGCACTAAAGTACTCGGGCACCTGGAACTCGAATAAGTCACCCAACTTCAGTGGTGGCGGTACATCATTTACGAACGAAGATAAGGCGACTGTCTCCCTTTCCTTCCATGGTACGACGCCTTGTTTTTGGTCGACACTTAAATCCTCATTCTCATGTTCTAGGTTCCGCTGTCTATGTTTTCGGCGACAAGAAGAACGACCACGGTCTCTACAGCGTCATCCTCGACAACAAGACCGCCGAGGTCTATAACGGCGTATCAGGGTGCGGTGGAGCCTTCGGGGCGACCTGTGAGCAGATGAAGCCGACCCTAGAATTCATCGCATCCAATCTTGATGATTCCCTACATACCCTAACGATCGAAAACCTTGCGGGCGTCAACAAGTCCTTCTTTGGTGGGTAACGTTTCATTTACGACCTGGCTCGGCATGCATTGACCGAGGTGAAATGCCGACATGTAGACTTGGACAACATCGTTGTAACTGTTCCATCAGTTTATGCCCCTCGCCAGCTTTCTGATTCAGTACCTGGGTCAACTTTTACCTCATCGCCTTCGGCACCTTCGGCGACTACCGCAACTCAAAACAACTCGGCGACGGGACTCCTTCCGTCGTTGGATCTGCTTCTTATTCTGCTGTGTCTCACTGTAATGTCTCGCTCCAGTACCCGGCGGTTGTAGTTCAATGTTCAATACCCGTTGAATTATGCCCATTTCACCGCCATAACTCTTGAAACACAAGACGGGTTTGCTAAGCCGAACATCATGCATATACTAGTATCAACCCCCTTGAAGAACCTGTCTCAACTTCATCAATCAATGACGTTCACATTACGAGATGTGTAGATGCTACATGATCATGGATCATGACCTCTTAATGATCGTGTCTTCTCAGTCGCCCTTCAGCTAAAAGAGCTGCCAGTGCCAACCTCTACATATTCTTGTCTACTTACAACAATCGAGTTTATGAATCTGGTCTCGACTAAGTCCAGCTACTGAAAGACTAGGAATTATGAATGAGCACACGAACGGTAAGGAAGCAGCAGCGAGGCTTACAAGCAGCAGTTACGTTTAGGGGCGTTACGAGCATACAAAAAGTCGTCCTCCGACCGCGCCACAAGCTCTTCATCGATATCGTAATCGCGCTCGAAGAGCTCCTCGTACTCTTCCATGCGCGTGGAGAGCTCCTGTTCAGAGCGGGTAGAGAGCTCCGGAGAACGGCGTAAGATGAAACCCAGGGCCTTCTTTCCGATATTTTTTAGCTTGCTCCAAAAGCTGCGTTCAACCAGGCCGTCGGACACGTCACGGGTGGCAAGTGTCTCTTCCGGTGAACGGCGGAGGATGAAACCCAGGGCCTTCTTTCCGATATTTTTGAGCTTGCTGAAAAAACTGCGTTCGGCAAGGTCATCGGACACCTCACGGGTGG